>UXUI01008321.1:17947-28277 GCA_900576705.1 Enterobius vermicularis
GATTTTGACGAAAAACTGCTGTGAAAGTTTCAGAAGAGAAGTCAACCACATCTGATCAAAAAAACAAGCCAACTTTCCGAACGCTCAACAAAACACGATGCACCAAGGTACTTAAAAAATTTTAACAACTGTTCCATTTCAGTTTTTTTCAACTATAAACAAGTTTAGAATTTCTGAATTGTGCCAATTTTAAGCAAATGTATGTAAAAGAAATGTAACTTACTACAAACGTTCGGTTAGCAGTGACAAGCCCAGTACCTTCCAATTTTCAGCTTATTTAGAAGAAAAAAAACTCTAGTTAAATCCACTGTTATTAACAGTTACAAATAACTTGTTTAAATGCCAAAATATTACATTTTCTAAATGAAGTAGTGTAATTTAGAGAATTAGCTGTAATAACTGATGATGAAAAGAGTCAGACTGATTCAACAGCAGATATGAACCACCTGGATCTGTCAGAATGTTTCGAATTCAAGGATGGTCATAGTGATGGACCTGGAACAAATGTATCTTATATTATCAAAGAAAAATTGCGCACTTTTGCGAGCAATCTTAGAAGGCGAACTTCCGAGGTTTGTTTTATTGGTACCATAATAAACATACAATATGAAAAAAGTAAATTTTAAAGAAGGACAGTAAATTTCACAAACTTTTCAAAATATAAAAAGAGCCCTGAAGTTACTTAACCTAATAAAATATTAACAAAACATCAAAATTAAACAGACTAAACAAAACTACTAAACTATAGTAAAATATGTTAAAAGTACTGGTCATTTTCAGTGTGCAAAACAAATGTTGTTTTCGGTACTTATCAGTTGGATGCAATTTTACTGCTCTTAAAACAATAAATTAAGATAATCATTTTATGCTCAGAATTAATTTGTAAGATATTTATACAGCTGAAAACATTTGCTGAAATTAATTTACAATCTTTTTTACCAAAACGGCAACAGCAAACACAATTTTTTTTTGTTTATTGAAGATGGCTGAGGAAATGGAGAAAGAAGTTGAATCTGCAGAAACAACGACCACGGGAGGAAGCGCTGAAGATACAAATAAACATAGACCGAGCTTGCTATCCTTTATCGGTTTACAGGTAAATCAGCAATCAACTGTGTAACTATTATGATACATAACTGTGGGTTAAAGTTGCATGACGAACGGCCATTAATTGTCTTGCAGCGTATCGCTGAAACTTCAAAAATCGAGAAATCTTACATATCCCAGCTGTTTACATCACCAATTAATCCGCGGGGTAAATTCTTGCTAAGCATTATGGATTTTTAGTGAATAACTAAGATATATTCTATTTATCAAATTTTCAGAATATAAATATGTCATTTGGCTCACTGCTCTTACTTTAACTTTTATCTATAATGCCTTGGTGATACCAATGCGCAGTACCTATCCGTATCAAAGTGACAGTAATCTAAAATATTGGCTTATTGCTGATTACATTAGCGATACTATGTACATTGCGGACATTGTTCTGGTCAAACCAAGGCTTATTTTTATGCGAGGAGGCATCCCAGTGGTATCACTTATCTTTTTTTTGAGCTAATTTTTGAACTCTCTACTGCTAAGACTTCAATTTGACTTTGAATGAACTAAATAATGACAAGAACAACAAAAAGAGATTAGACAACAGCAGTTGAATAAAAAACGTCAACATCAAATTGCAGTAAGTACAGTTATAAAAAGTGCCTGAATTCGCTTTAAATACAATAAAAGTTGTTTTCGATTTCTTTTTTGATTAAATATTTCTGCCGCTTAATTATTTTAAACAAAAATAAAGTTCTCTAACGCTTAAAAAAAGCACTACATTAACTCAAAACCAAGTTAATGTAAACGTAATTTATTTTTCTCTCATAAAAGAAACAAAAAAATGAAAGACAATATAAAAATGCAAAAAAGCAGCAAAAAACAATCACTCATTTATTAACTGTAATATAAAATGATTAAATCTTGACAAAAATCTTTTTATCGTAATACATTTTGACTACAGTGACCGTTGCTGCAAAGCAATATTCAGAAAATAGAAACCCTTTAAAACTGCATATGCTGTCAGCTCTTCATTTTTAGACATTTACTATTTGGTTCAAGTCAATAAGTTTAAAAAACTAGAGGTAACAAAACTAAAGATGTAATTGAACAGCTTTTAGACAGACCGTAAAGAAACACGGAAAAACTACTGGTCAAGTGTTCGATTTAAGCTCGACTTGTTATCGCTGATACCATTAGACTTCATGTACTTCTGCACCGGTCCGATTGCAATTTGGAGATTTAGTCGAGTGATGAAGGTAGGAAAAAAGATTGGGAAATAATGAAAAAAAAACCTGCTACTGAGTACTGTGCTAGGCCAAAGTCTTGTTTTTCTGATGGCTAGTCATCGATATTCTGCCAAGTTTTCAAAAAAGATAACGAATGACGGTACATGCAAATTGTGCTACAGTTCAGTACTAATGATAACAAATATGTCAGATATAAGCTGAAGGGACATTTCTGGACTAATCACCAACTACATATTAATGATTAATGTATACTGTAAAGAACTAGGAAAAAAGACAGCGAGTAATTTCAGAAGGCATTTAGGAGAGGGTGGTTCGACAATGGTGAGATGAGCGAATCTTTGTTCAAATAAGACTTTAAGTCAGGAAAGAAGTATGTTGCCAGAAGCTACCACAAATGATTTAAAAAACCGATTATTTCATTAGCATTCTAGTTTACTTTCTACTTTTTTCAAAAATTTTGTTTTTTTGTGCATTCTTTGGCTACTTTAGATAGCAACATTTTGGGAGCTGTTCGATCTGCTTGACAACGCCTTCTCTACAGCATTTCTTATCAGGTTAGCCACAGTTTCTCCAGTCATATATCTTACACTTCTAAAAACATTTTTAGACTCAAACTTTTAACCAGAAAATTTTTTCTATCAAGTGACGACGACTCAAATAGTTGTTTTTTATGTGCAGAAGAAATTTATATCTTTTCTCTTTTTCATCCTGTACTTCGTTTTCTCTTTTATGATTCTTAAATGAATTTTTTGAAAAACTAAAAGTAGTTAGAATATAAGCATTGCTTCTTCTTTCTGCTCCACTGATTTCTTCTAATCGTGCTGAGTGGTTAGGGTAATTTTATTTTCGTTATAAAGATGAAGTCAGAAGTTTATAAAAATAGATACAGTTCTTATTAAAAGCCAAAAAGATGCCTTCAGTTTCTACTCTCCTGTGATTGAGTTTTGGTTTCTATACGAAATTTAAAAAAAACTAATTATATCGGGGAAAGTATTTGTTTCGCTTAGTTATGGTTGAATACCAAATTTAGCCGGTTTTCTATTGCATTATTTCATCTAAGAACAGCGTAATAATGCCTTTTAAATTTTGTTTATTTTTTGTTAAATTTCTCCTGCAGGATTGGAAGTTGGCAGCATTCAGAGAGGAAAACAAACGTTCCTGAAATAAATTTCAACTTTACTTCTCTTAAACACGTCATTTAGAGTCCATGATTATTTTCGATACGAATAAGAGTCTAAAATAGATTAGGGAATGCAATCAGCTGCCATGTACAGTTTAGCTTGTCACTATTATAGACCAAAGCTGTTTCTGTCGTGACTGCAGACAAAATTCTAAAATTTGGAGAGTCGCTCTCGTCAGCTTCTCTCCTATAGTGTCCTATGGGACCTTTCTACTACTCTTTCTACTGTAAGCTCAACCAGTCCTTGAACCTACAGCGCCAAACTATAGCTACCTTGATAACTGTTAACAAGTGGAAATACTTAATTACTACTCGTGCATTACTACCCTTACTACGAACTAGTTTATTACTCATAAACAAAATAATACAATAAACAAAATAATTGAAGCGATTCAGATCTTATCATACACGATAAGGTGATATAATAAGCAAAGAACCCTTAAAAAAAAGAGTAATATACACACAAGTAACTGTCTATGGGCACATACAAAAAAGACTCAAGAGACTCAAGAGAACAATCCACTAGCTGTGATCGTGGTTAAACTAAGCTTTACTAGTTGTAACTCCCTATTTATACCTGTCCCACCGTTAACGTGACCTAGGTAGTATGCTCCTCCGATAGAGTCCCCTCAGAGAGTATAGTCCCGACGGTCATTTACTGTAGTGAGTCGCGTATGGTCGCGACAGTTTTCTAAAAAAACCACACTTCAATTTTTATGCTAATCAGAATTGATTACTTTCAAATTTTGCCCTGGCAGTATACCTCAAGAAGTTAGTAGGAAAAAAAGTTAATTACAAATGCTCTTTTCCAAACTGATAGGCAGTAAAGCATCAGCTGAATGAGTGATCACGCAAAAAATTTAAAAGATTTATAGTTGCAAACTGAATTAATCAAACATTTACCACATATCTGCTGTTTACGTTTTAACAGAAAATTTTTTTTGCTACTTTAAAAACAATCTAGTTTTTTTCTATATTATATGATCACTGCTCAGACCGATGAATGCTCAGCCAGATAACAATGTAACGTTTGTAAATTGATTAAAAAATCAATAAACTTCTTCCTGAATTTATGTTAACAACACTGCAGGCAGTTTCAATTCCAAGATAGACCAAAAGCGCTAAATATAGTCCTTAACAAATGTTGAGCTATGTTTTGCTCAATTTTTATACAGCTGGCTGAAGATTTCACATGTTTATACGTCAATTTTGCCCCACTCTTTTTATATTTAAGCAGCTTGTTTTTAATCTACTGATTACCTCTACTTATAAAAAGACTTTAAGTCTCAATTTTCGTAGGTGAAACATTCAAGCAAATAACATAAAGCAGTGCAATTTTACCCGAAAGTTAAACAGTTTGGGAAGCCTAGTTCAGAATAACAGCTCCAACATCTTGCTATAACAATTTTAAAAGTTACAAACCGGCTAATAAAGCTTTATTCGCTTTGGTCGAGAAAATTTCTAATGAAATTACTCTTACACAAGCTTTTTATCATATATGATCCTGGAATAGTAACATGAATTGTCGGTGGCAGATTACCTTCTATTTAATTGTTTTCCCTATATATTTATCAAAAACTTCCTCAATATTTGCAAAAGAAAGCAATTACTTTTCAAACAGGTGAGAAATAAACTTTTAAGTAGACGCTAGAGCTGTTGCTCTGTAATGAAGCACCTTTCATGCCCTACTGCTTCTGCACTGTTCAGTAGCAAATTGCTATAGAAAAGAGGAATTAAGACTTCCTTATCATGAAATCTTGAATAAAATAATGTTCCCAGTTGAGCGATAAGTACATCGCAGGATATTTCAGCAGTAAATTACTTGTTGTAAGTGCAAGGTTTGAGCGGAAGAATATAATTTTAGAGCTTTTTTGAACAAAAATTATTTGGCCACATAATTTTGATAAAAATTTTGAAAAGAGGAACTTAAAATGACTTTTTCAGAGTAACAAAAACTTTATTCTACATGCTTTACATAATCCATTGTAACAGTTGTCTTTACTATATGATAAGCGCTTGGGAAGGTTTCGGACAAATTGCATACCGTATTAACGGCAGATGGTATGTGAACAAATGGGCTTACACTAATCAAGGTGAACTCATGCCTTCTGTAGTCATGTTCCTTCGCTGATTATGAAGTATGCTGTTAGGATGTCACAGTAACTACAACTGCTAATTATGACAACTAATAGCAAAAAAAAAAAAAAAGACAGTGTTTTGTTTTAAGGTAATGCATACATTCGTTGCTTTTACTTTGTCGCCGCAGTGGCTACATCTATTGGAAGTAACCCCGCTCCGACAAATGTAATTGAATACATTTATATGACCTTCTCTTGGATGATGGGTGTTTTTGTATTTGCACTTCTGCTTGGTCAGGTAACTTTTACTTGTTTACCGAGTAAACCATTGTCTATTTCTTAGCAGTTTTATAAACCTGAATAGTCCTGCTCATTAATGCATATTATCCTTTTCTGAACAAAGCTTTGAAAAAAAAACATGTCAGAATTTTAGATTAAAGACATAGTTTCAAATGCAAATCGAAATCGAGAGAACTATCGACAAACTATGGATGCTGTGCTTGGAGAATGCAGTAATCTCGGTTTACCAAAGCAAACAATTGATCGAGTTCGGGACTGGTTCAACTACACATGGCAACAACAGAAAACACTGGGTAGGATATTTTTTCCATATGATCAGATGTAGCATATTTGTCGACAAACAGAAAAGTTTGCTGAAACATTAAATATTAGTTTTTCATTCAACTACTAAAATGCTTTTGTTCAGACAGATGTAAAACTGTGACATGAAATTGCAGCCTGAAATCAATTTTAAATTGTTAGATTGTTGATCTGGCGGAGTAAAAAAGGCTGTCCATTTTCTAAGAGTATTTTCTAAAAGCCAGCTTTTATACTGTATAAGAAGGCGATGAACAATCATAATCAAGCTTGAAACTTGAGAGTTTTAGATGCATATAAAGTGAGTTTTTCAGGTCTGCTGTTTTTTTGTACAAATTCTGACTATTTTTAAGAAAACTTTTCGTAGTTGATTGAGGTGAGAAAGTATATTCACGTAGTATAGTTTGTTTGGTAATTTTTAAAATATTATTTGTAGATTTATTTATGATTCTATCACCTTCATTTAAGATGAACAAAAACTGATTGACAAACTGCCACTGAAGCTGCAAACCGACTTAGCTCTTTCAGTACATTATAACACCTTCAGTAAAGTGCAGCTTTTTCAGGTATCAAAACAGACTTCTGTTTCAGTCTCTATTTGTCTATTTATATAAATTTAAACGTTCTCTCCTAAGCGCTACTTATCTGTATATTAAAATAGTATCTTGTAATTGCAACTTTTTTCAGGATTGTGACAGAACTTTAATTCGAGAACTTGTTTTAAAACTACGTCCTGTTATATTTTTACCTGGTGACTGGGTATGCAAGAAGGTGCGAAAAGTGTATGAGTATTAGTTTGTAATAGTCACTCATAATTTGGGAACCTTATTTAGGGTGATGTCGGTAAGGAAATGTATATTGTTAACAATGGAGTTCTACAGATTATCGGTGGACCTAATAACACCACTGTTTTTGCAGAACTGACTGAAGGATCTGTGTTTGGAGAAATTAGGTTTTGCCATTTTCTGTTTCCACTGTAGAAGACTATTGCTTTCAAGAGTGGTAAAGGCTTTTGATCAAGAATAGATTTTTGCTGCGTAAGATGTGCCCCGTTTTATTCAAGTTCAAAACAAGATTACTTTAGTTCCTCGTAACTAATACTTCAAAAAAATTTAAATGAATAGTCTCACGTCTTTAGTTTACTAGCGATTGGCGGAAACAACAGGAGAACAGCGAACATACGGTCTAAAGGTTACTCAACGCTTTTTGTGCTTTCAAAAGAGGATCTGAATGACGTTATTAAGGACTATCCTGCAGCCCAAAAACTATTGAAAAGAAAAGCTAAGTTCGTCACTTTCGTCTTTTGTTTCTTCTAAGAGCAATATTACAGAAAAACACCTATATCTTACCACCAGTAACCAAATCTTGATGGCAAAGAAAGCATAAGCCTATTGAAAAAATTGTTACGGAACAGATAAACAAATTTTACGGTAAAATTACGTATAAAGTTTGACGTGCCATCCTTCTTTTAGTTATAAATTTTGTAAATTACTGTGATGGCTGTTGTTCTGCCAAAAACTGAACATTTGAGTGGCAGAAAAAAGAACGACATTAAGTAGAAAAAGAAAAAAAGAAAAATAAACTTATAAAAAAAGTTCTAAAATTACAAAATCGCATTTTTGTTTTGGTTGTAAAGCTAATCTTAAAAATTGCTTTGAAGATATAATGAATATAAAAAATTGAAATGAAACCGACTTTTAGCCGTTAATTAATTTAACAAAGCTACTTTTGATTCAAAAGCAATGTTTGCTTTAGACAAATGCTGAGTAAAGATTCAAAAGCAAAAGATGCCGAGGGA
Source organism: Enterobius vermicularis (assembly GCA_900576705.1). Classification (NCBI taxonomy): domain Eukaryota; kingdom Metazoa; phylum Nematoda; class Chromadorea; order Rhabditida; family Oxyuridae; genus Enterobius; species Enterobius vermicularis. The sequence continues at coordinate 25,892 of UXUI01008321.1, forward strand.
GAAAAGAAACAAAAAACACTGGAAGAAATCTGCCAGGTAACCGCACGCATTGAAACTCCACGTATGTTAAGCACCGTAGTTGAGGTGCTTCCCCGACAATCCGTTACCTATCAGCACCTACAAAATATACTTGGTAAGCAAATGTCGACATTCATTATTCTTTCCAATCCGGCGAAAAAACAGTATTGGCGTGATCAGAGTTTGAAAATGAAACCGATCTTTAGCAACCAACTAGGTTAACTGTTAGCTTAACAAATCTTACTGCTTCTTCCTAACAACTGAGTCATTTCAAAAAACAAAAAAAAAGATGATATTTTTAAACCTACTAATTCAAAACCTTTAGTTCATTTCAAATCTTTTTAATATAGTTTTGTTTTTTTTTTTCTGTTTGCTGATAAAGAAACAAAAGAATGGCGGAGGGAGTGAAAGAAGTGTAGTTATGAAGGCTTCAATACTCTTGAGACTCATTCTAGGAATTAAAAATGAATCAGTTTCTCCAAATAAACTTTACTGTTTCCAGGAAAAACGGAAAAAGACAAAGAGCAGACAAGCACCAAGTTGTTGACCGTTGAAAATCTTGCAACAAGTGGATCGTCTGAAAACAATGAAACACAAACAAGCATTGGAAGTGCTATTGATGAGCAGCTCAAAGAACCTGATTAGAAAGGTGCTGACGTGTACAGAACTTCTTAACAATGGTTTTCAATTGTCTGCTTCCACATATAGGAAAGCGACAGCTAAAAAAATGAACCTGAAAAAATTGGATAGTTTGAGAAGGCTATTTGTCATAGAAGCGCATTGAAATTCTTTGATATTATAACGAATATTCTTGAAAGAAAAATTCTATGATTTTATGTTTGGTAAACATATAATCAGCCGACTCCCAAACGGCTGTTTCTTTATTGGAATTCATAATGTTGTTCTTTTTAATGCTTTGCAAATTTAGTAGATCGCTGAAAAGGCAGTATATCAATTACTTCCATTCATTTTAGTCAAAAGATCTAACAATACTACTAAGGTTTCAGCTTAACGTCGAAATGACGCTATTTTTGACGCTAAAAAAAGTACAACGAATCTACTAGAAATGTTGGCTTGTAATAAGCAATTCAATTAACTGTTAAAGTATGAGAAGAAGAATCTACGCAAGTCATCCTTTTGCAAACAAATTTTGTCACTGTTTCATAATTCCGGAAACTACAGGTAATCTGTTCAGTCTATCAGCAAATGCATAACTTATTAGTCATATGTACAAATAGACGTTGATTGAAAGTTGGCCACGGTGAACATAGCAATGACTATTTAGAGCAAATGAAAGAAAAAGCTTTATATGTCAGCAGAATTTTTAGATGTTGTCAAGTTTTTTTAAGTTGACATTATTTTGTTTAATATTACCTTTCTACTTTTTTTCTTGGGAGAGATAGTGAGGCAAAGGAGGGGGGAGAGGGGAAAGTAAGTACAGCAGTCTAACTGATAAATATGCATAGACTTTTAGAAGATCCAATCCAGTTTTTTTTCCTTCTTGATTTTAAAACAGGGCATAAATAAAATAGGAATTTTAACTGTGTTTATTGATTTTTAGATAATCTGATCGTTAGCAGTCTTTTTTTTTTTTGTCAACATCGTTTCAATTTTTTTTCTTTCTTTTAAGCAAAACAAAATCGCTTTTGATATATAATGTCTGAAGAAAAAGACATATTTGAAAAGCATAAGTAAACTGCATGAATTTTCTGCTACTGATATCACTGTTTATTATACTGAAAATTTGAGTTAGCAATGAGATCTGCTGTTTCATGGCTTTATCGATAATTATAATTGAATTGATCAAATGCAGTTTAAAAAAAAAGAAAAAATATCTACCCAGACTTTGTCATTTGGTTCGTTAATCGTAAAACGAATATTCTGAATTGGTGTTTGAATACATATCCAACAGGTCTGTACAAAACTATTTTGAATATATATATATATCTATTTGTATAGTTAATGTCTGCTGATAAGTGAAAGTTTTTATTGCTGCTTTAATTAAAGAGAAATAATTTTTTAGCCTTTTTTTTTTCGCCCTGAATTCTCAAAAAAAAATAAAATAAAATAAAATTTTTTTCTCACAGCTAAATTTAATTGTTAAAATTTTTGTTTTGTTGTTAGTGTTTTTGGTTTTCAAAAAAAAAAAAGAAATGAATTATTACAGCTATGTTTAAAAGTTTGACACAGTGTTTAGAGCAATTTTACAAATAATGTACTGTTTAATTTACGATACTTATATTTAAAACACTTGTTTTTGAATTAATTCTTAAACTTTTAACCCCTCCGTTTTATTGTCTAAACAAAACAAAGCTATTGATTTAAATAAATATTACATAAGAAGTGATTTTTTTCTTTTTTTTTTTTT
>UXUI01008322.1:392-11332 GCA_900576705.1 Enterobius vermicularis
TTGAGGGACAGCCAATAAAACTGTTGTCGTCGAGAAGGCGCTTCAAGTAGCACAGTTTTGTTAGTGCTGTTAAAAAATTGGATCGTCATTGTCGATTACTCTTTGCACCGGTGCGGTCAAGACTTATCTGTGTTTGTTGCGCTAGTTCTGTTTTCTTGAACACTGCATCTGCCTGTTAGTCTTTGCTTTTCTGCTTTTTTTTTTTCCTACTTTAGTTTTATTGAAGGTAGTAAGTATTACGGATAAGCAAAAATTTTTCGGTTTTAACAATGCGTACCACTTATCAACCAGACAATGGTCAACCAGACAACGGTGCAAGACGTTTTCTTAGTATCGACGAATATGCAATGCTAAGTAAAATACGCAGTCAATCACAACGGAATACTCATGCGGTTGGTTAAATTACTGTGGTCTTAATGCCGTTGTCTCTTGTTTATATAACGTTTCCATCTTTTTTTTTTACTAGACGAATTGTTTTGAAACGAATTAGATGAGGAAATGAACGTACAGGTTTCTGATGACAAACAGTTTTCTTTTCTCTTTAATCTCTTTCCTGTTATTGCTTTTTTTCTGATATGATTTGGTTTAAGCATTTTGGGCATCCAAATTATTAAAGCAAATTTTCAGGAGCTTTTTTTGCTTACAGGTTAGAACTGGGCGAGTTTCTGTTGATGAAGTAATGGGTTTTCAAAAATTGTATGATGTTCAAACGTTCTTAGAAAACTTGCGTAATCATAGTCGCTCGGGTAAACGAACTTGGATGCCATCACTGAACTGCTCACCATTCGCAGATAATTTTGGTGCCAATGATACCTTCTCATCGTCGAACAACACGGATGTTTCAAGAAAACGGTTACCGTTACCGAGCTTTCCCACTGAACTCTATTCAGTCGGTATGTGTCGCCTAATTCAGTCATTTTTTTTCGTGTTTTTTAATTTGTGTAGAAATTCCTGCAGCTGGTCAGTACTCGGATTTGAAAAATGTGATATCAGATGTAGGAAGTACGGAAAGAAATTCTTTAACGCAAGGAGGGAAACTAGCCCACTCGAATACTTATGGGAGAGGTAACCAATAGAAGGGGACATAGATCTTCACTTTATAAATACTATTCAAAGACGTTTTTGGAAAGTCGAACACAAATATAACATCTTGTTCAATTAAGGCCGTCTTGCTGATGAAAGTCATGGAACAGAGCTGATACCGGGTGATCATTTTAGACCTTCTAATTACGATTCCGACACAGTGCATTTAACTACCAATCGCAACACTTTAAAAAAGGGAGAAATCGGAACAAGTTTGTTCAGCTTTTTTTTTCATCCACTAAAGTTTTTTTAGCTTCCCATTGTATTTGAGTGCATGATGCAACCAGTAAAAAACTAAATTTTTTTTAAAGTGCCTCGAACTATGCCGTCAGTTAGGAATAGTCAGTTGAATGGGAAGAGGATCACCGATAAAAAATTGTACTTCTCAGAATACATGAGTGTGGAGGCAGCAACGCGTGGCGTGGCAAAAGGACAGTTGTACAAGGTAATTTTTACATAATTTGGACTTTTTCTGTATAATTATTTTGCTGATTCTAGGGTACTCTGCATGTAAATGGACGCAGTTTTGAAGAATCCTTCTTGATAAATGCAAGTGGCGATCTCCAGGAAGATCTTTTGATTTTTGGTTTACATGATAGAAATCGTGCACTTCACGGTGATGTAGTCATTGTCCGTGTGAAAGATAGAGAGAATTGGCTTGTTAGTTTTAGCCCAATAACTTTGCTTCACTCATTTGAAAATTTCCTATATGCTCTTCATTATGGAGATTTCAAGGTAAGAGATGCGTTGTTTTGTGCTTGGAGGGAGAGTCATTTAAAAACTTCCATTGACGAAGACGGTAGACCAGTGACTGTTCCTCCGATCAGGAGTTTAGCTGAGGAAGAAGAAATGATGGATTCTTTAAATGTATGTAGGTTTTAATATTTGAGTAGTAGAAATTTTTGAGCATTTTTAATTCTTTAAACAAAAGGAAACGACTTTTTGATAGCGCTTTTAGTGCCTCCAGGAACGGTAATGCCATCTTTTATGTCCCCAGCACTCATGTCACATGTGTTCTATGGACAACTTTTATTACAAATTCTTAGTTTAACAAGTTAGTACTTCGCGTTAAATACTGGTAAATTCAGCTTCCGTTTTCGTATGACAAGAGAGACCTGCTGCAGAAATCAAAAAAAATGTTTGTGCCACCTATTGGGAAGTTTACGAGGGAACAGATGCTCTTAATCTTAGCCAAGGTAGTGCTTCTTCTGAAGCTGTTCTCACTTCTTAATTTTCTTAGTTGGCTAACAAAAATTTAATGCAGTTGGTCATTGACAATTCGCGATGTTTTGGGACGGAAGTAGGTTCTATGCTTCGCGGTGACGTTTTACAGAAATTGGTGGACTTGTGCATAATCAAACCACAGTGTACATCCCCTAAGTACAAGCTTTTTTCACACATTTGGCGTAGATTTCCAGATATTACTGAAAGGGTTGAGCTAAAATTAAATGTTCGTTAAAAATCAATTGTAAAATGAGTGTTTGTTCAGGGTGACTATTTAATATGTGCTTTAGGAGTGTTGACAGCGTGTCATCATCACCAAGCAGTAATCGGTCGGTTAATGGATCACAGCACTCTGGTACTAAACTAGTTTTGCATCGTCGTTACTATTTCTTGCGCGACTTACCGGACGAATATTGGGGAATGCCTAATATATGTTTACAACGAACTGCAGAGGTCAAATTTTTTTTGCCAAGCCTGTTCGAAGACATTTTTGTTGTCTAGCAGATTTAAGCTGTGGGTGAACGAGCGATTGAGGGTTTTTTGGTTTATAGGTGGTTTGCATCATTGAACATAAAAATAGTCGTGCTGCTGTTGGGATGCTGAAGGTAATGGCTGATGGCAACCGGAAGTGGGCGTTGTTCTCACCAAATGATTCTCGCATGCCGCGAATGATGATACCGGCTGAGGAAACTCCTGCAGGATTTTTTGACAGGCCACATGACTTCACTAAATTCATATACGTTGCTCGAATGGTTCATTCGCCTCCTACCGCCCAGTTTGCTAGAGGGTAGCTTTTTATTAATGATTTGGATCTAGAAAATTCTCTCGGCTTGTATACTTGCTTAGGAGGATATAGAAGATCGAGTAGATGTCTTTCACTTAGTCGGATGAATAGCAGCGATGATTTGAAGAACTGCAGCGTGTAATTTTTGTTGGGGAGGTGTTAGGTATAAGTGACTTATATATAATGAAGAAGTAGTGTAGATATGTACAGTGGTAAGATGAAATTGGAAGTAAGAAGTGTTTGTTTTTACAACCTTTTGTTCCTATGACATGAAGGTGGTAATCAAGTTTTTTGTCACTTCTTAAATATAGTTTGTGGAGCCTGTAGAAGAGGTAGAGTTCCGCTGTGATCACCTTGTTTTTGTAGTTTTTCCTGATTAAGTCTACATTTCTACACTTGCACTGTGTGCATTTGAAATCTTTCAGTTTCCTCAAGATAACTTTTTTCCGGTTTTTCCGGTTTCCTCTGTTGGCTATGGAAGCCATAGTCGGTTTTTAACGGTGGCATGCCTTGTAGGAAGTTATACAAGAGTTTGGGTGTTGCTGGGGATATAAGTGCGGAGACTGAAGGACTACTCTTGGCTAATGCAGTTGATACAAGGAGTTTCCCTGCTTCTGTACTTGGTTCGCTACAGATCGTACAAGAAGAAAACTGGAAGATTGATGAGGTTTGTTTATTTGCTTGACAATGCTTTTTTTACTGGGATGTGTTTTCAGAAGGAGTTTAAGTATCGTCGTGATTTTCGAGAAGATGACGTTTTTTCGGTCAGGATGAGGAAGAACGCAGCGTTGGAAAATGCATTTCATGTCAAACGTATAGAAGATTTTGATGGCAAAGGAACGGCTGGGTTTGAGGTGATCTTTTTAATTGGCGTTATAATTATTTTTTTATACTTAGCAGCTTCGTTTTTTTTTTTTTTACAGATCGGTGTCCATGTCGTTGATGTTGCTTACTTCGTAAACCCAGCTACTGAATTAGACCAATGGGCAGCGTTCCGTGCTACTTCTGTCACTTTGGTCACTGATGTATGTCGTGGAGTTTCGACAAATTTTTTTTTGTACACGAATATTAAATGTTAAGTGTGTTGTCATTAGTCGGTTTAGTACTTATAACTGCGGAACTCCGTTGTGTCCTCGTGTGAAGGGATAGGTCTTATAGGGGCACTGTCTTGGTCCTTACTGCTACTGTTTATTGATATGATCTGCTTTGGTTCAGTAGGTTACTTTTTAAATGTTTTTATAACGTCATATTTCGTCTAAAAGTAGTTTTTTAGGTGATTCAAATGTTGCCTCCGGTCTTAGTGGAAGGAATATGCTCCTTAAGTGTAGGTTCTGATCGTTTGTGTTTGTCTGTAGTATGGATTATGGATGAGGATGCTGTCGTGCACAGTGAGTGGTTTGGACGATCTGTGGTTTGCCTGAAAAAGGAGGTTTCTGTGGAGCAAGCTCAGGTTTTCATTTATGTATTTGGCAAAAACTTATCTAATCAGAAGCCAGCAGTGAAGTTTTTCTAAGTACAAGTCCTACTTAATGTTGTTCTTAAAAGAACTCAGAGAGTGGTTTTGAAGTTTAAGTGGCAAGGTTTAGTTCATTCACCGAGTTTTTCGGAAAGATACTTTCAGAACATTTATGCGTTTGAGATCACATTTTGTTCTTATATGTATAATGGATAATAGAGTGTAAGTCGCGTCGAAACTTAAGTTTAGACACGTTGAATGAAGACTTACAGAAAACGCTTGTTGACTCCCGGTCTGTAACCAATCTGCATCAAAATTCTCTTCGAACTGTAATTGTGACGACTGAGTGCTTAAACACGCAAGACTGAGTCCATTAAAGTTATAAGCTTCCTTAACAAGGTAATTTTTAGGATATTATTGCCGAGCAATTTGTAAATACTACGTCAGAAACAATACCGTCAGAGGACGAGGATACAGTCATTTTGGGGAAGTCGCTTTGTTTTTTGAAGAAGGTGTGCAAAATTGTCCTCCTTGAACTGTTTATGTATTGTTACTTTGCTTTCGTGCAGATGACCTGATTTGTTACTAATTTTGCACGTTACCTATACTATAAATTCGTAGTATTGACTGTCCGATAGTTAGCTTTTTTTGTGGAGAAGTCATTTTGTTTAGTTGGCTACCTGCCTTCGAGAAAAACGTTATGAGAACGGGTCGATGCAGCTTCAAAAAGCTGACATTGCTTTTCATATGAACGATAGCAGCGGTTTGCCGTCAGCAGTTACGGTTCATCATGTAAGCCTGTAAATTTTTAATGCAGTCCTGTGTAGACATTTTAATGAATCATCCCCTCCCATTTCAATGCTTTTTTTGAACTGTCTCTAATGGTGGTTATTATATGATATGTAAACTCCCCTCTTCCTGGTTTCCAAACTAGTTCTCTAGACGACAGTTAATATAACTAGCATAACACTGGAGATGGTGTGCGAGGAGTTGTTGTTTGAAGTAGCCGATGAAACTACAGTTATTTGTAGAAAGAGGAGCAGGAAAAATGTTTCTATGATAATCCAGTTTTCCATCACATTTTTGAGATAACTTGTTAAAAGATATGTCTGATGGAAGTGACTTACTATTGTTCGCTGTCCGCTCTTCTTCCTGATAAAAACTGTTCAAGGTTTCTTAAAAGTTGCCTAGGACACCTTTAACTGCATGTGCGGTCGTAACAACAGTTTCCCAGTTAAGATTTAGTCTACCTGTTGCGGATGGGGCTTAGGTTAAACTTTCAGAAGGCTAAGTTTGGAAGTTTTGTCGAGGAGATTCTCAGATTCGCCAATGCATCAGTGGCAAAGGAAATACAAAAGGTTTTTGGCGGAACAGCGTTGTTAAGGCGACAATGCCCTCCAAAGACTAAGGTATTTGGTTCTTTAGTTAATGAGATGAATTAGCGCATATCGCACTCGTTTCACGGACAAATTATTGAGGTGGCTGCTTTTTGATGTCGTTCATTGACTTCGTTTTCCTTTGTATTTTCAGATGCTGGATGAGATGCTTGAGAAGATAAGAAGGATAGGAGTTGACTTGCACACATGTACTGAAGAAGCAATCGAGTCTTGTTTGCGCGATTATGATGGGGACGACGAAAATAAAAGCATTTTGTTGCGGGTTTGTTATGCATATCCTAAAGTTGCAGGCGAACTGTCTGCACCTGTTTTTCTTAACTGAATTGGTACATACGGAAATTTGGGGAATTAATTTCAAATATACAAGGCATCCTAAAAGTCAAGACGATTGGGAAAGAAAGCACAGGGCTGGAAGTAATACCAGGTTCACTTTCACCTCTTTTCGTAATGGATGCAAACGTTGAGAGTCATTTTATCACATGGAGGGCAGTGGGAAAAGGGGTGATGAAAAAGGATGGGATTGACTTCAATAGCTTTCAAAGACTGTTTGTTTAGGTCATTTCGTACTTCCTCTCGAAACCGATGCAGTTGCCGGAATATTATTGTGCAGGTTCCGTAAAAGAAAAAAGTGATTACGTCCACTTTTCGTTGGCTCTCCCATTATACACACACTTTACTTCTCCTTTAAACCGTTATGCTGATATAGTGGTATGTAAAGTGTACCGAGTTTTTGACACATACTGGAGAACTGGTAGCATGAATAATTGGGAAAAGTAGTGCAATAATTCAGGTCCAACGGTTCCTGTCAGCTGCAGTGGGCCAGACACCACCCCCTCGAATTTCTGTTAAAGAAGTGGCGAATCTTGCAACGCACTGTAATGATAGAGAACATATAGCCAGGAGTGTTTATGAAGCCAACGAAGATATGTTTTTTGGGCTCTATGTGAAAGTAAGTTAGCAGTTAATTTAGCAACTATAGAAGTGATGTTACTCGTTTACAGGAACACGGTCCGTTAACGGAACGAGCAGTAGTAGTGCAAATTTTGGATGCGGCATTTGACGTTTTGGTGGTCGAATATGGCATTGTAGCTAGAGTCTACGCAAATGTCAGTTCTTCTGTGGTTACCATGCAAAAGGTTCATTTGAATGTGGGATACTGGAAAATACTGTTTTTAGAAATTACGCGTGGTAAGAGAACCAAGGCTCACTGAGGGCACGTTGCCGGCTTTAACACTCTACTGGGATTCGCATGAAAATACAAATGCATCTGTAGAGCAAATAATTCAGCTTTGTTCAGTAGTGGAAGTCGTTATTTCCTCCCTAGCTGACAGTATTAGATATCAGGTTTGTTTTCACTGGCTCGTATTCAATGGTTTAAATTTCACGTAGTGATCTTTCCAAGGTTCTCTTTCTTAAAGGTTTCTATGAAGCAGCCGGCGGTCGGCGGCAGGGCACCTTCTTTACTCGATGGGATCTAAGTAGTTCAAAGCTAAGAGTTGGATGTTTTATAAATGTGTTGTTAAGTGGATACAAATTGGATACTGTGTTCCAGTTAGCTTGTTTAAAAAAAGTAACTGCTTTCCTGTTGATGTAATTACTTTTAGTTGTTAAACACGTTTCTGGTGGAGTTATTAATGGCGTTGTGTGGGAAAAGTTCATTATAAAAGTCTTCTCACACTACTACTCCGTTGTGCCATTCAGCAGTGGTAGCAAGTTCTGCGCCTTGAGCGCCCTGCTACTGCAGTCAGCTAAGCGTTACAGCAGAGTATGTTGACGATACGTTGGTGAAATGCTGTTGAGAAATGGTTGAATCGAGGTTGCCTTTTAGCTTCCGACAGTGTTGTTCTGAAACGAGTTCTTGGCTGTTTGTAGGGACTCACGGATGAAATGGTAGTTCTGGATCTTTGCCTGATTGCTACAGTGTACAGACTTGGGTCGCACAACGAAGAACAAAGGACGTGCTAACAGTTGGTGTAAGGGTGGTGGTTAGAAATGGAACAGGAATTGCTAGAGGGCGAGAACATGGAAGCTGCAACCATCCAACTCCAAGCGCTGGTCAAGCAGAATTGGTGTGAAGGACGTGGCCACTTGGATAAAATCGAATTACTGCCAGGAAAAACGTGCTCAACCATCTAGTGTTGTTCGGCAAAGTTGCAGCACTAGTAGCCTCACATGAGTTAGTCTGTCGTCGAGTTGATGAGGTGCAGGCAAGTTTGGCGCTGCAGACCTGTAGTTGACCTTTCCAAGTATTAATTTGCATACGTCCAGCTGCTTGAGACATCGCTCGTTTTGAGATTCCATTGTGCAGTTTGTAGTAGGCCGCAAGGGGAAGTATGTTGCAGTGTACGGCTACTAGTACTTCATTTAACTATGGGGGTTGTGGGTGTATAGTTGTGAATGCAGGGGATCAAGGACGGCTGTTGCAATCTGCCAAAGTCAAAGTGACTGCTATTAGTGTCTACTAGTTCTGCAACTGTTTTTCAAATAACTTCACAGAACTACAAAAACGTCATTTTTGGCTGGCGAACCCCGTCAGGCTTGTTCGTTACGCCTAATGGGCACACTGTAATAATTTATTTAGTAAAACCATCTAGACTGTCAGACCCCAAGTCGGGGACCTGTAATTGAAAGCACAGTGAACAAAACTAAATGACACATTTGTAATGCGTAGAACTGGACGTTAGAGACGCCCTCTGTTGGGATTACAAATACCAGCTGGAGCTTCGCATTCGTCGGACTCTTCGTCTTCCCCATCAGTAACATCGTCATTTTCTAAATATTGAAACACCGATCTTCAGTAAATGATGAGGTTTTGAGGGGCCTGTGCGGAAAAGTAAATTTTCCAAAGTGAAAGAGGCTTCGAATTCGCCTATTGACGTACAGCATCATTGAGTGTGGGGAACCAGTGGTACAAAAATTTATCAATGAATGAAAAATATACCGTCATCACTACCCTCTTCGTCATCACTGTCGCTGGGAGGGAGCATATCGGGGTCAATAAACTCATGTTTCCTATTATCGGTACTTTCCTTATTTCTTCTTGCCTCGCGAGTCATCTTCTCAGCAAAGGCTTCAAACCTAGAAAGCAGGAATTAAAAGTCAAGGACGATAGAACGGTGTACAAAAGGAAAGTAATTCTGTCAAAGGACTGTGCTGCAAATTACTCACAAATCATACGAATGCCAGTCTAATCCGGAAGGGGACACAAACGCGGAAATTTCAAGTAACAACTTTACTTTTTTTTTCAATTTCCGATTAATATGGGACGGCTCCGAGAAAATTAAGTCTCACTACTTTTTGCGCCCTCAGGCCCCGTAAAAACTGATAATGTAAAATGAGGACACCAAGAACCGTCAATATACTTTTCAATAACATAAAAAATGAGTGAAGACATGTTCTACAAAGAGTAATCCTACTTTTTAATATCAAACAAAATAAATGAAAACACTGTACAGGCGAGACCCCGTTTTTTAGATAGCAGACTCGTAAACTGGGCAAAAATTACCTCTGTGGCCAAAGCTTTTTTTCTCTTATGTACAGGATATTTTCGTCATCTAAAATATGCGAGATTTCAGCTTTCACTTTAAAACCTTCTTTGATGGGACGCACTAACACAAACTTGCCACGTTTTATCCAAACAGCTTTGCGGAATTTCGTAGGCATACTTACCAAATAATTTTTCCCGTTTTCGTCTTCAACCTAAACGAAGACGTTTAACCTTGATAATACAACAAAAACTACTTGAGGAAGGGCTCCTTAACCAAGCAGGTCATTGACAGAGGTCTTAAATATAGCGGATTGCGAAAAAAGGTGTAAAGTAAAATCAAAATGGTGCTCTCTAAACAGAGGAGAACCTTAAAATTCCTTGATGAAAATAAAACGAGAAGTTCGAAAATAACCTCATGAAGGTTGTTCCCCCGTGAAGCAAGAATTAATGCTACTTTATCATCCTCATCGGGCAAAACTAGTTCGCTTTCCATCATTTTTGTGACGTATCTCCTCTTGGTGGCAACAGACATGATGAGTGTAATGTACACTGTCAGGTGTATTCAAGTTCCAAAGTGTGCTGGATGTATTAACGAAGTTTTAATCCTCGTAGCCAGACTGCTGCAAAAAAATATAACATTTCCTAAGACAATTTTAAAAATTCTGCAGTAAAAGTGGCCCCGCAAACAAATTCTAGAATATCGATAAACATAAAAGAAAACGTAGAAATTTAACAAGAAAGCAACTTCCTAGTAATAAAGAAACAAATGAGTTGTTCCTTGTCATGACAATAAAGAGTTATAGCAAACTAAGATGGACAAAAGTTATTTGGTGAAAACAAATTTACTGAACAATTAATTACCTTACCAGATAAGACTCTGAAACCCCCTTAAACGCTGTTCAAATTTTAAACAGGTGGGAAAATTTTATTTTCAATTTTATTTCACTACTCCAAACGGCCTATGAAATTGAGTGCACCTCCTACGGCTAGGTAATAAAGTTTTAATCATTTTTGTCCAATTTGTCACTTTGATTTAAACTATGTACAAGCGATAGATGAACTAAAAGTTGAGTTTTTGGAGGATGTCATCAATTCATAAAGAGATTTCTACAGCCTATAGATGAATCTTACGCGGAAACGTTGATAGATTATCAGCGTAAGCCAATGCAAAAAACAACAGTACCAAAAAGTTAATGACAAAAACAAAAAACAATTAAGTATTTATCAGTAACAGTAAAATCCAGTTCACCTACACCTAAATCCAGTTCTAAAATCCTAAAATATAAGATAAAACTAATACGGCCAATAACGAACAAAACAGTAATGATAATTACAATCAAAGTATAATGTTTTCGCTTTTAGAATCTACAGATACTTTCAGGTCCTACTACTGATCAATTAAAATCGCAACCGCAACAACCATTTAGAGTGTACGAAAAATTAAGTATAATAAGGGATAACTTGCCAAAACAGTCGTAATCACAGAATGTTAGGGACTTTTTTTTTTTT
>UXUI01008327.1:1255-14754 GCA_900576705.1 Enterobius vermicularis
CTCCTGGGTTGCATTTCCTGCAAAGTTTGAGACAACACAGCTGTAAAGACCTTCATCGCCAAGTCTTACTGGTATAAACCTGAGAGTAGTGCCATCAGTTGATAATGACATATTTTTCTTCAGCACTAATGGTGATCCATTCTAAAAGTTAGAAACTTTTACACATGACAGTTCTGCTTATAAATTACACCAGAAGTACTAGCTGGTTATTTACTTATCCATAAAATTTTTATTCTGTGTAAGTTCAAAGATAATCTTTTGTTTGATATTTCTGCATCGATAAGTTACAAAGCATTTTATAACTTTTTATAGTGCCTAGTCGTTTCTTAATCACCTTGCACGAGTCAACTAAAGCTCATCAAATTTGATAACACATTGCAATTCAGAGCAACTAATTGTTTACTTCTGGAGTAGGCTAATTATGCGTGAGAATGTCCACCTATATTACAAAAATAAGGTTTTCACCGGAAAGTTTATAAAAAAGTACTCTCCTGAATAGGAGAATACTGTGAAAGATTTATCCGGATTGTAAAAGTGGCGTTTCGTAAAATTCTGAAGAGAGGAACTTTGAATGAAAAAATCAAAAATTGATTTTGAACTTAGCAGCAGTTCCAAATTCACAAACTCTTATGCGTTTACGATGACCCACCTGTAATTATTACTCATTGAATTGATTTTTTGTGTTTTGGATTAGCTATGAGAACGATAACAACAGGAGTACACGAAGGTCCTAATTACTTATCAACTCAGAAAACACAGATTCCTCAATTTTGGTGAAAGAAATTTGGTTATAATCGACAGTTATTAAGATTGTTTTCACGAGGAGTACTTTTTAGCTTAGAAGAAAACACACTGCGTAAGAAGAACAAGGAGTTGTTGAGGTGATGTAATACTGGTTAAAAAACCCGTCTTTAAGCGTTGGGAAAGAAGTTGGGCAAAGTCAACGGTTAAATCAAAACCGTAAAAGCCTTCCTTGAAAAAGCAAGTTAGCTGAACTGCTATCAAGTGTCTTTTGCTGCATAAAGTCTAGCGTTATTTTAACTTCTTAAATTTTAATGTGTTATGTAACCTTCAGGGTTTCTTATTAGTTCTATTTTCAAAAAAGAAAGCAGATATTTGTAATTTAAATGTTTAATTGTTTCGAATTTTTTTCATATTATCCCTTCTCGTCAAAAAATTTTGTCTTTAATAATTTTATGCTGCTAATGCGCGCTAGTATGTTTTGTTTTCATCCTTTGACTACTTTGTTTAAAGTTTTTTCCAGCTATTATTAAATTATTTTTATTATTTTCTTCCAACTACAATTCTAAATAAGGCCAGTAAGATTCAAGGTAAAAATCTTTAAAAACTACCAATAAAAATGAAACAAATCAACTTTCAAAAAATGCGTGCATCAGAATTAAAGAAGTTATCAATCTCAGAATACGTTGTCATCATCCAATTGCAACTGAAGACTTTGCAGAAGAAGCTTTGCACAAATGCAGAGACTTGAAGGTGGGATTTCTGGTCGAAATGAATGGCTTACTAACACTAAGCTAGGAGACTTTGTATTTACTAACTAGCTCAATTTTTGACTGATAAATTAGAGCCACGTATTACTGATAAGTAAAGAGAAATCTCGCTATAGATATGTTCATGTGCAGTAAAAACAGTAACTTGAATGTAACAAGGCGTTGCTGTGGTACGATGATGACCTATAATATTTCAAACATTTGACAAGAGTCCCAGAAAAGACAATTGAATTAAAATTGAAGTCATTCGAAGAACATTATCAGAAAGGCTTTGCTCCTGATGCAGTTTGAGACCTGACATTGGCCAGTATCAGAATTGAAACAGAAGAAAAATTTTTACTAAATGGAAAAACTTTTAATAAAGAGAGACACAATTTGTGCTTAAAAGCAGTATTTTACGCAGGTCTTAAAAAAGCAGGACTGCAATTCTACTTCTAATGGTATACATCTGAATTATTACAAAACATCACGTTTATTTTTGCAAAATATTACGGTTACCCTCATGGCATACCCATTTTTCTCTGCTAGACATACTTGTTGACAAATACTACTGACAACTATTAATTACTGCAACGTTTTAAGCCTTCAAAATGGTTGACTGTTTAAAAATTTAATTGGTTGTTATATGGCTCTCTCCATTGCTAATGACGTCACTGTTGATTAACGTCTCTTACGCTAGGCACTTACTCAGCGTGTTTTATTGAAATATTCTTACAAGAACCATCTATACCTGCAGAAGAAACGTATTTTTACAAACCAGAAAATACAAGCAGAATCAATTTTTATGTTGAATTGAGGTTTATTTTCTAGCAATAAAGTTTTTTTCTTATAACGACGTTTACCTGTCACAAAACAGTCAAATATTTCTCATTATGTTGTCTTCTAGGTGTAAATTGCTGCTCAGCAATAAAACTAAAAACTTATCCTTATTTGGTTAACAAAATGTTACTTTTTCTGATAACTCTTCACTTTATAACATGCGAGATGTGATAGCTGATAACGCATGCGCTTTCGTTCGTAGAGGAAAAATAAGTAAAGTTTTTCAGTTTAATTCAATCACTGAAGACGTTACATCATATTCAAGATGTATGGAAAAATAGTTAGAGCAGCAAAATCACCTGCTGCTACTCTTACAAATCAAGTTGTTTGCGAGAAGCGGGCTTTTCAGAACTTATAAAAGTCGAACTGTTTTGTTTTCAATTTCAATTTTGGTTTTTTCAGTTGCCTTCGAGACAACAAGAGTAAACTTTTTCGTTTTCATGTTTGCCGTTGTTTTATCCTAGGTCTGAAAAGTGTTATGTGAATGATTTCAACATCAGAGATGAATGGCGTTTAAAACAAAAATTGAAGAGAATCCAAAGGTGAATAATTTCTTTGGGAAAAATATCCAAGTGAAAAATCGTGATGTTAATTCCAAATGTGTTTCCGTGTTGTAAGTTCCATGTCTTACTTCATCATTAAAGTATCTATTTAATTTGTATTTAGATTTTTAATCGTTTTTTTATATTGTATCTTCCTACGGGCTCGTTTCAGGTCTCTGGAGTGTCGCTACTTCACGAGAACGCTCTATAGTTAAATACAGAGTTTAATTTCACTAACCGTCTCCCGAAGGAAAACCTTTTAAGGGACGGTAGATTTGACTACAAGAACTTAGACCGAAGGCAACAAACAGAGAAATCGCGTCTTTAAAGCTCAATTATCAAATCGGAAACTATAAAAGTACTATATTTACTATTGATTACTTCTGGTCTTCCATTTTAGCTTCCCTATTGATGTCAGTGAAGATAGTTTTTAGTTTTCAAGATTAAAACTGTCTATTGAGTTTATTTTGTATTGGTTTTTTTCCTATTTATCATTTTTTTAGACTATATTTGTTATTGGTTTATTTAGAGCAGAAGTATGTGCACATTATTTGTACAAACTACTAAACATCTGTACGATTATTCGTAGCGCACACTGAGTTGTACCGCTATATCTATTAGTAGTTCTCCCCTATATAGAAATCATCGTTGAAATAAGTAGGTTGTTATTGTCGTTAAGTAGGATTCTCAAGGATTATTAATGTTTAGAGAGTCTGAGATCTTTGAAGAATACGAAAAAGTAGAGTTAACAAAGTTAATGATTGATACTTAAGGTCCTATAAGTTAATTACACTTGCAGCAACAGTATATTTAAAAAACTCATAGAAATGCCAAAAGAATAACTACAATAATTATTTTGCAATTTAGGAAGGTTGTTGGTCAAACACCCCAGATCACTTAATGTACTGCCCTCCAGAAGGTTTCGGGTAAAAGTGCGTGG
Organism: Enterobius vermicularis; assembly: GCA_900576705.1. Lineage (NCBI taxonomy): Eukaryota > Metazoa > Nematoda > Chromadorea > Rhabditida > Oxyuridae > Enterobius > Enterobius vermicularis. Next base: position 5,068 of record UXUI01008327.1, read on the forward strand.
CATATTTCGACGCTTCACAACTGTTTTATTAACTCTCATAAGATGCCTAGAAAAATTTAAATAAAGCTCGCACGTGCACAGCTTTCAAAACAACTTTTTGGCAGCTCAATTTAAAAAAAATATTTCTCTAGAAACTTATCAACAACATCTGTATAGTTTTTTCTCGAAATTAGGTGATAGACAGTTAAAAAAATCTAGCTCTTTTTCAGTTCTTTATGAAGCATTGAAGGCGAGTGAATAAAGGAACGCCTCAAGGTGGATAAATAAAGGAACAGCATAGCAGGTAAAAAGAGTTGAATTGTTCAATGTCTTATATTTAATAAGCTGGAAAATACGCTTAGAACAATAATAATCCTAAGCCAGTCTTCTAAAAATAAGACGTCTCATCTGAACAAGAAGCTATGTAACTTTTTCAACCAGATGAACAAATTAAAAAGATGTTTTAAAAGTCATAAGAAAACAGAAAGCACTTTTATCTTTCCATAAAAAAGCTAGTGCGTATAGGCAGCAAAATTAGATGTTAAAAATTGTTTTTTTTTTTGTGACTTCGGCTTTTAGAAAAACAAATAGACTGATAAATATATCCACGAAGTTTTTAAGTTTGAAAGGCGTTAAATAGTCTTAAAAGCCTTAAAAATAGTCTCAAGAAAACTTGCAGCCAGAAAAAAAAGACTTTGGGAAAGTGACGTTGGTCATTGCGAAATGCTTTTTATCGGTAAGCTATTAGTAAGGTACTTATTTTGTACCACAATAACAAAACCTACCTTGTACCACTTAGTTTGAGTTTTTTCACCATCTATTTGACAGTATAATGATGTATTGTTACCGTCTGTTTGGTTGACCATAATTTTTTTGGCACTAGGTGGAACTCTTGGAGGACCTGGAATACGAAGTTTATACTGAAAAAAGTACACCAGACATTAAACAGACCATTTTGAAAAATGCAGTTTTTTATTAACACTGTAGGAGTGTAATTTTACTAAACAGCTTATTACACATTTTGTAAGCGTTTTTAAAACAGAACTCATTGTTTTGACGATGTAGATTTTGGAATCTTTTCCCGCTTTATTAATGGCTGAACACTCAAATCTATATGCTTTATCCTCTTCAGCTTTCGTGATGAACAGAGTACCATCGTCTGCTGCAAACAGTTTTAGAAAAAAGATTTTTAATTATTCATCTATACCCAACTGATGTATGAACGATAAAGTTATCAACAGAAAATCTACCAATGTTATATCCTTCGACATCTTCAAGTGTTGTGCCATTTAAAAACCAATGTATTTCTGGATACGGCAAACCACCAGCTCCGCATTTCAAGCTGAATGGCTTATTAACTTTGACTACTGATTCTGGTGGAGATGCTGACGTAATACGTGGTGGTACTGAAAACAGTGCACACGTAGCTTTTGGCGTCCAAAAACAATGTCTAAAGAATTTAAAGAAGCTTTTTACCGAGTACTTCCAAGGTAAATGCTTGTCTGGCTTCACTGGCTTCATTAGTTGCTGTGCAGAGATATATACCAGAATCAGATGTTCGAACGTCTGCGATCGTCAAAGTCTAAATACATGTAATGTATATTCAATGATATCACAGTGCAGCACACTTAATTATGACTGTTTGTAGACCATTATCACACAGAACAATTTGAAATATCTTTTTTCACCTTGTCGTCTACAACGTATTTTCCGGGAACTGTGTCAACTAGAATCCCATTTCTCTGCCAGTGAATCAATGGCGCTGGTTCACCAGTAGCATCACAGAAAATGTTTGCTGTTTCTCCTTCAATCACCTGAGTTGTTCCACCATTCAAAATAGATGGTACCTCTGAAAGACGAAAAATATATTAAAATCATAAATTCGCAACTTTCTGCGACTTTAGTGTACCCTTAAAAAATTTAACGTTGAGAATTTCTACTTAGTTTCCGACTCTAAGGTACTGATAGTTCTAAAATGAAATTAGTTGCTAGGTGTTTAAGATCTAAATTTTGAGGTTAAAAAAAATTTCTATAAGCATTAGTGCAAACTTACGAAAAACAGAGACTGTATATACAAGTTCATCAAGATTTACAACATTTTTAGCAACACACTTATAGATGCCACGATCAGCCAACGATATTTTGACAATCTAGAAAACTTTTACTTGCTATAAGAACCACGTTAGCAAAAATACCTCCAGCAACAACGAATTAAAAGCAAAAATGAGAACCTGAATGTATCGTCCGCCTTCACCAATAATAATTTTGTCCGTACTACCAGTGATTTCTGTATTATTGAAATACCTAAAAACTACATCTGTTTCTACTGTATGATTTCTAAAATTTTTTTGCTATAATATAAATGATAAAAAGCTATTGAAATAAAGCTAACAATTACAATTTGAGGAAAAAATTAGCTCATTTTTAGAAAGAAAAAGAACTTTGCAATGCTGCAAGATATCTTATGCATCAAAAATAAACAAAATATCTTTGTCATTAATCTAACTCACCACTGAATTTCTGGGAAAGGCTTTCCGCTGGCTTCGCAATACAAAGTTGGCGTGTGAGAAACAGGTAAACGGGGACTCATATCAATGCCATCACGATTGATCAATGGAGGAACTAAAAGTTGATCAAAAATTAGTCATGACAGCTTTGTAATAAACTTGGATCACTATGAATATTTATTGTGAACTAAGACTATGATACTAAAAACATGATTTTCTAGCTAACCTAAAACATCTACAGAAGCGGTGTCTGAGCCAGGTCCAGCTTCGTTATTGGCTTCACAAGTATAGTCACCGACATGAGTCTGCTGTAAACGTGGAATGTCCAGTCGGTCACCTCTCATGGATATACGAGCTCCTAAAAGATTACTTTGAGAAATTCATAGGAGCATTCACCCCAGTAACTTCCAAATAAATAGTAAGACTTTCGAAGCGTGGGCTCATACACTTTTTCTGTGAGCTGCCTAACATCAAAATCTTAGGTAACTTTAAATCTCGACTGTAAATAATTTTAAGTGTAGTAAAACTACACTGTAAGTTTTTTTTCTTTGGAAACGCACCATCAATTGATGATATTAGAGGTTGACCATCTTTCATCCACGTCAACGTTGATGGTGGATTTCCCTTAGCTTCGCATATCAGTGTAACTGATTCTCCAATTGGTTTCACAGCATTCTTCGGTGTAATCGTGACAATTGGAGTGGCTTAAATGTAATAAATGCTAACTGCATCCAACCTCCTTCTTATTTGTTTTTTCACGTCGAAATTGAAAAACTCATTATAAGCAGAGATGCTGATATGCAAATTGAAGAGAAAGCTAACTCCAAACGTCCAAAGTGAATTCTAGATGTTTTTTGCCAGCGTCATTTTCTGCTTCGCATCTCCATAGTCCACGATGTTCATTTTTGACTTCCGTAATTTCCAATCCTGCATTCTGTCATTTAACTTAACAGGTCAACATTTTCAAAGAAATAAAACAATTGTAAAAGTAGCCGGTTAAGTGTCATTGTGAATGATAACTAAAAAAGTACAGAAACCTTGCCCTCCTTCCAAGATACGAATACCGTTGTCTGTATTGCTGGTCTCTTCTTTGCCATCTTTGTACCAACGAATTGTTGGATAAGGATGTCCAGTAGCCGAACACCATAACGTTATTGGTTTGCCCAGCATAACGTGCGGGTGTAAATCGGTATTTGCATTACTTAATGTTGGAGCAGCTGAATCAAGCTTGTGTAGTTTTTATACTTAGCAGGTAACTAAGATGCTAAAAATCATAAAACAGTCTTAGTTAAGCTAATATTGATAATCATATTTTCAAAAAAATGCTAAATTTTCAAAGTAAACTTTTTTAGAGTTTCCAATATATTTCTTAAAAAATAACTTTTAAGCATTTTAACCTTAAAAAATATCAATTAACTAAGGCTGTGCACTAGCAAATACAGGTAGGAGTATATTTTTCGTCATTTTTTCTAGGATTTACAGTTTCACTTCTGCTCAGTAAGAAATCCCATAAAATCTTATTTTACTATCATCTTTGCTACTAGTACTATAGCTTCTAAGAACTTATTATTGTAAAACAGTGACTTATTCTCCACCACAACAATTAATGAATATTAGTGTAAGTTAGTTGGCATACATAGTTTTTCACAGTTAGTTTGTTGAATTGTTATTGGGCAGCATTTATATGGCAATACTACTCAACAATTTAATACAAAACAGAAAACAGTTGTAGCACTGCAAATCTTAAACAGTAATTGCGCTAATATCATACTGAAGCAATAGTCACAAAATTTTGTTCATGCAAACCTTATTTACGACATTTTTGAAACTTTAGTGTAATATAGCAAAAACAGTTACCATTAAATTGCGTTTGCATTAGGCGAGTAAAAACAGAGTTGGAGAACGCTTCTTACCTCTATGATCGAAAGAAATAACCAAAAGTAGTTTAGGTCAGTAACAGATTAACAAGCATGCGGTGCAGTCGTATAAATGCCAAACAAAACGCATAGCGTATAACTTATTGTACGCACAGCATAATTGAAAACAATTTGAAAGTGGTGAAGCTGAAATGCTATCAGTCAATTAATTGTCTGAAAAAAGCACGATTAAGTTTCTTCTGTTACTGTGATTTACAGACGTTAATCTGCATAAGCAACAGTTTTCCAGCCTTAAAAGCGATCAAGCAAGTTTAGACACATATAAGAGCTGCAAATGCTAGTTATGCACAAGGCATTTTCAAAGAGAGAATTGCAAAACAAATATTTTTAAAATATTGTTGAATTTAAAACCTTTACGGTAATATAATGCTAAGCTTCGTAATCTAAGATCTTACAGATGACACTAAAAAATAATTTCTTTTCAAATCTTTGTGAAACAGTAATAAGTATTATTTTCAGCAAAAAAACGACTGTGCTGAACTTTACTGCTAAAATTTAATAGTTTCTAGATCGAAAACTTATTTGGGGACTTGCAAAATACTTATATAGTTCTTTCAGCCTACTGCACCGTGACAATAAGAACCGATGAATTTAATCTAACTTTAAAAGTGATACTTGTTACCCTGAGAAGTTTAAGTACAACAGCGACAAAAACTGTCGAATACTTGAACTTACAACATGTTACTTACCGCCAGTTTATTTAAAGAATCGCAGTAGTAAATTTAAGTAACTTGTAAAGAATATCAATAAGTGCAAAACTATAAATCATTGCTTGTTCCCCAAAAAGGAACCTTATTGAAATTAAATTGTTTTTAAAATCTGATGCTAACTAGTGTATTCCACTCTTACATTAACTTCTTAAGCTCATAACGGTTACAATGACCAGTTTAGAAACCCTACAAAGTATTTCCACTGTAAAGTCCATATGTCTTTCGCCAGCCCGATTGAACGCATAACAAGAGTAATTGCCAGCATCTGACACTGTTGCTTTCATTATGTGTAGTTTCTTAGAGTCACTCGAGAGCTGCAAATCAAAAATAAATTTTTTTAAAGTTTACTTTAACTTAAAAGTACATGAAAAAAATTCTAAATTTACCTTTACATTTTGTTGCACAGTAGCATCGATTGACCTGTTGTCTTTGTACCATATTATCTGAGCTGGTGCTCTATTCTCCAACGATTTACGCACGGGACAAGTCAATACAAAGTTATCATCCTCACTTTTCACAATTTTTTGCGTCCCATGACTGTCCATCTCAGGAGCCACTAAAAACTTTCTCAGTTTTTTTGAGAACTGTTTGGGTATGATTAAAAAGCCAGTTATGAGGAAAAAACTGATGCTGGTATATAAAAGTAACAGAAAAAAAAATAGAACAGTTTTCAAATTTAGAAATGGTATTGCTATCAAAAGTTTTTGCATATTCATATTCTGACTGCAGAAGAAACTGGAAGAAGTGATATTAGGATAAATGTTTATAAGTCTCTTCTACCCAAGACTTCCAGATCAAACTCTTGTGTATCGTATCCTCCTTTGTTTTCAGCTAAACAGTAATAATGGCCCTCATCACCAATCATGACATTGTTGATTCCAAAGGTCTGATTATTCTACAACAGCAATTTAAAGATTTTTTCATTTTAAAGGTAAGCAACCGAATAAATTTTCAGCGAATACAAAATTGATAATAGTTGCAGCTATGCCTACAAGTATTTACAGTAGCTTGACAATTGTTAAAATAATCTTTCAAAAAAATTTTTTTTGGGCAAGACGACACTTGCAAGCATGCTATATTTAAATTTTTAAACCTCTCCAATGGTCAAAAAGTAAAAATATAAGAGTACCTCAGTTACACTAAGTCGTGGATCAGCTGGGTCTATCTCATCACCTTCTCTAAACCATTTAACCGTAGGTGGCGGGATACCACTAACAGGGCACTCCAAAAAGATTGAGCTAAATACATCATTATTTGTAAAATAAAGATCTGGCATAGAACAGTAATCAAGACTATAATGAAAAAAAATTGAGGGTGACAACCTTCCAGCGTTAGCAAGCGGATTGCCAATGACGTTTGATTTATCAATTACTGGTGGCACTAAAACTTTCAATTGCATATCGACTTGAGCACTACCCGCTTCGTTAATTGCTTTACAAGTGTATTTACCACCATCACTCAACTGAGCGCCGCGAATCGTCAGTTGCTGAAAAATTTCAAGCGATAAAGATGAAAGCCGTTTTCTACACCGCTCCGACGTATAAAACGAATCGGCAGCAGAAATGTCCCGCCCCCGGTCCCCCTCAAAGAAGATGGTTTTTTCCCTTCCTCTGTAATGAGATTCACTTCCTTCCCTTGGTAACCACTTTCTCCTTCGGGGTTACCATCTGAAGAGAAGAAGACAGACGTGCTCTGGTAGTAGAGTATTGTGTGAAGCAGAAAATGGTCAAGAAACTTGATGGAAGAACTGTGCAGGTAGTTACTGAACATAACTAACAACGAAATAAAAAATAGCACAGTTGAAAACAGTACGTCTTCTTTTCCCTGTCTGCTCTTCAGATCTCCTTCTCCTTCCCTCCCCCCTCCCCCCCACCCCGTCTTCGAAGCTTTTTTAATTTTCATTTTTCTTAGTCAAAGAAAAGCGACGGAAGATTTTTATGATCACAAAAATTTAAACTTCTAATCGACAGTGTAAGCTACAACTACAAAAACTCAAGATTAAGCGTTCCGTAAGCTAAACGGATGTGATAACTAAAAGTGAGCAAAATCCCCACTAGTCACTTAAATAACAATAACCAACACGAACTGAATCAATAATGCTCATTTACTTTTAAATACGAGTAGGGGAAGCTAAAAACCAAACAATACAAGCGTTTTTAGAGGCTTGTGTAGAAACTGTTTTGGCAGAAATGATACTTTAATTAGTATCATAAAAGTATCATAATTAATAATCTTACTTCTCCACTTGATGAAATTAGTTTATTTTCGGACAAATAAAGTGGGGAGTCTTTGTAATACCATAAGATGTCTGGTTTCGGTTCAGCTCGGAATGTACAATCCATTGTAACAGTTTCGCCAACTTTGACTTCGTACTCCAAGTTTCCGTCATGAGGCCATTTTGGTGGCCCTAAATTATGCTGCTTAACGATCACTTTGGCAGAAAAAAAAAAGCAGAAATTGTCATTTTTGCTGATTGTCGTCTCAAGACTTTTAAAAAATAAAGTATGACAATGAAATAGTAAAACTGTGCAGATATTTTACCAATAACTTCCAACTCCAAATCTGTACTTAGGCTTCCTGCTTCATTTTCAGCAAAACAGGTGTAACGGCCTGCATCAGATTCCTGTAACCACGTCTTTCTTACTGACTTATATTTTTTTTATTATTATTCTAATAAAAAGATTAGGTGAAACATTTGCTGATAGTGATTAACAAAATTTTGCTGACCAAAGCATTTTCAATTTGAAGATCATTTTGATTGACAATTTTGTATCGTTCTCCAGAGATAGGCATATTCTTGTATCTCCATGTAACCTTGGAAAATAATGACAACTTTTAGAGAAGATACTACAGTTCTTTAAAGTATATTGGGTCCTCAAACTTATATAATTCATTATACTTTACTGAAGAGACACCAAAATAATGTAGTTCTCGATAGCAGTTTGTATGTTTGTAAAACAAACAGACTTTTGGCTGAGAAATCCCAAGAACGGGACAGCGCAAAACGATAGTTCTGTTGTTAACAACACGAGGATTCTGGTCTATAGCCTCCTCAATGTATGGCTTCACTAGAACTGTTAATTTAAATGGAGCCTCAGCTGGACCGGCAAAGTTTTCTGCTACACAGGAGTAACCTCCAGCATCTGATCTAGACTTCAAGAGCCTAATCACACAAAGAAACACAACAGGCATTACATTAACTGACTCAAGAAGGGCTTTATTAAGAACAGTTAGCTGTAAAAACTTTTTTGTAATAAAAACTTAATTTTCTACTAAACTCACCTTCTTGATTTCAAAATCATCAGAGTTTCACCATGGGGACTTAATATGGAGTTGTGCATCGTTTCAATAGGCCGTCCACCACGTAACCACCTAAAATTGTTGCGTATAAGATAGAATGAGCTCAAAAATAATTATTTTATTAAAAACTCTTCAATAAATTTTGTTTAGTAATCCGCGTCATACAACACAAGCAGAGACTTTATTAAATAGGTCTGTCAAACTTACGTAATAACCGGAGGAGGATGTCCTTCAGCTTTGCATTCTAAACGAGCACGTTCACCTTCTATTACACGAACTTCAGACTCCAAATCCTTGAAACGTGGTTTGATGAAGACATCTACTTCAAAATTGGCAGTAGCTTTTCCTGCTTCATTTACAGCCTCACATGAGTAACTGCAACAGGTATTAACAATTTCCCCAAATACCATTCTGTGACAGTTTATAAAACAAAAATAAACTTTAGAAGCATCGACAAAAAATTTTTGTTATTAAGCGAAAACTATGTTGATTACCTTCCGGCATCTGATGCTTGTGCTGCTTCTATTACCAAACGTGGACCCTCAAATGACTTTATTAGCACGCCATTTCGTAACCATGATATCTTCGGTGTTGGATTACCAGATGCCACACAGTCTAATGATAGCGTCGTATTTTCCTTTACTTGTACCAAACGTTCGCTGGAAGCGATTGACGGGACTACTGCAATTGTAACAACTTTTAAGTCTAAATAGATGACAGAATTCTTATTTTTAATTCAAACCAAACCTAAAAGTTAAAAACGAAATTCTTCTTGCTGACATAGTTTGACTTACTTTTGTTTGTGGTTTTAAGCGGTATCGTAAGCTTTAATTTTAGGTTTGACGACCTGGGACATTACTGTGCCAGTAAGAGCTTGAAAACTTGCGCTAATAAGCCAAAAACTTACCGCACAATTTTTTTGATAGTTTGCATGTATGTGATACATATAAATAATGCAACAAAGTTCACCGCCGTCTATTGAACAACGGCAGAAATATCAAATTTTTTTTGAAACTGCTTCAACTCTTAGCGCGTCTTTCAGACTCGGTTCAATTTCTTTTGTTATCTTATACAAAAAAATATCTGAAACTCTTCACTTCTTCTATCATTTTTCAATTAGCTTAAGTTCCTTCTCAACTCTTAAAGCTGAAAGAATGTTTCTAAATGTGTAACTAAAAGCCATACTCAAGTTCACTCACTTTCCTTATTTTAAAAGCCAAAATTTCCAAAAAAAAAAAAAAAAAAAAAAAAAAA
>UXUI01008329.1:11530-25631 GCA_900576705.1 Enterobius vermicularis
ACGAACTGTTTCGGTGATGGTGTTAATGATAATTTCCTCTTTAATTAGCTTTTCTAATTGCTAATTATTATTTTCTTTAGTTTTTCTTTTACTTTACCGACAGCTTATCACCCAAACGATTTCTTTTTCAGTTTTTATTTTTAATTTTTCTCCTACTTTTTTTACTACTTGTTATTGTTCATTTTTTAATATAATCTTTTCATTCAATAAATAAATGTATATGGGTAGATAGATAATATGTCTATGTAAACGATGTATTTGTCAGTACAGGTTTTGCACTTTATCTGTGTTAAACGTTTCTGTTATATACCAATAACGAATTGGAATAATGGCAAAAAATTTTAGAGGAAAAGAGAAGGGGGTGGTTAGAAGCGGGGAAAGAGTTAAAAAACGGGGGAGTCGGTGATGGCAAAAAAAAAAGGGTGTTAATTATTTTGATTCAGTTTTATTTATCTGTAATCAAGCATTTTTATTGTTATTACTTTTTATTAATATGATATAAAATATTATTTTTTTTTTGTTTATTTTTACTGCAAAAAAGCACACACACACACCTATTTGATGTGCATTAATTTTTCAGCAAAAAATTGTTCAAAAATCTTAGGCTTTCACCGTTCTATCAGTCGTTAAATTCATTAGAAGAAACGAAACTGTGGAGTCGATTTTACGCAGACGAGGAACCAAACGATACGGTACAGATGTGAAAGTTTTTTTTTGCTTTGTTATCTTTGTCTTCTAATAGGTGGTTTTAGTCAGGCAGTTTTATTTTTACTGTTAGTGATGGCAATCACAACTGAAATCTCAGATAAAAATTTAAATAGCATTTTTATGGTGGCAAAAAAGAAAAATGTGTAGGTTTTTTTTTCTTCTGATTTTAATTTTCTAATTTATTTGTTAATTTGATAAAAGTGAACGAGAAAAAAATTTGCTTCCAAACTGCAACTTTCAATCGGCTAACTATTTACAGCTGACGGACATTTAAAATCTTTTGCAAATTGAGAAATTAAGAGAAGAAGATAAAAAATACGTAGTTTTTCTTTTTTTTTTTTTTGGTTTATTTTATACGGACACATTTAACTGTTTGATGAGGGAATAAATATAAATATTAAAAAAATTCTCAATAATCTTTTTGAGGATTTTGCATCAATATTTTTCTTCTTGTCTTGCAGCTTCTTTTCTTCCTTAATATAGCCATCAGTGTGATTGATTGCAGTGGTTTTTAAATGTTTATTACATTTGTTTTTTGATACACCTAATAGTGTTTCAGTTAGCATTACTGAAGTTAATATGATAAATTGTTGCTGTTATTGTTACTGTTGCTGTAGCTGCAGCTGACATATTTTCATTTGTCAGACTATTCTGCATATTCATTGATTTCAGAATTTGTTAGATGTATTGACGAATGATCAAAAGATTATAACGGATTCTTGTTCAAAACGAAAACGAAGAACTGTTCTGCTGAAACGGACAAACAACTGTCAATTTGGTTTTACAATTCAGGCAATACCAACTTTTCCACGTTTAGATTTTTTTTTGCTTTCAATGCTTTTAACTGTGCAGTCATTTGGGTTTTATAAATTTATTTATTTGTTTATTCTATTTTTTTTTCTTTTTTTTTTTGAAATTTTATTGGCATTAATTACTATTGCTGAAATTTTCAGTTTTTTGTGCTTTTTTAAGACATATATTGTCCAACGACAAGATGAAGCATTTAAGATTTCATATATCGATTATGTACATTTAGAAGGACCAGCAGCAGATGCCGGATTACGGCCAGGTAATGTAGCATCATATTGGAATACTGATTTATGTTAACAAATATCTTCAGTTAAATGAGCTTTTTTATTACTTTTGAGAAATAAAAGATTTTTTTTTCTACTTCTGTTGACGTTTTCTTTTCCTTTTTTCCCCACTAAGAATACTCAGTCTTTGCTAGAAAAAAATTGAAAAATGAACTAAAATTTAGAAAAAATAAAGCAAACATAAAGTTCATGCTTTTAAAAATGATTTTAATAAATGCATTTTGAAGTGAGTGAGTGAGTCTTTTTAACATTTATGAGTAAAAAAGAAAAATATTTTTAGTAATAAAGTTTTTCAAAATTTATCGCTACTTATTTATTTGTTCATTTTTTGCTTTCTAATTAATTGTTTTTGTTGTTGACAAAATTATTCAAAAGCACGTCCATGTAGAAACATAGATTGCTGTTCTTTAGTAACTAGTTACTTTATAACTAAACCACATAATTAGAGTGCTAATCATCCAGCATAGTTAATCTGCAGTTGTCCCGTAATGGTGAAACAAATGGATGCCCATTTTTATATCAATTTTTTAGATAATCATTCTGATGATGATTATGACGATGATGTTAGTAATAATAATAGTTATGATAATAACAGTAATAATAATAATAGTAATAGTGACAGTGATGACAATGATATTAATGATGCCAATGACAATAAAAATGATAGTAGCAGTACTGATAATACTGACATTTACAATAATTTTAGGCGATGTAATAATTTCCATAAATGGGCTTGTAGTCACCGATTTATCGCATAATGAATTGGTGGCATTAATTAAATCATGTGAAGAAATGCGAATGATATTGGTTTTCGAGAATATCAGACAAAGAATCGAATTGGTAGCTCGAAGTATTCGGCTTAAAAAACTTTTGAATGATAAACTTTATCAGCTAAATTTGCTCGACATACAGGAACAAGCAATTTTACGTCGTGCGTTTTGTTTTTTTTAATATCCTTAATAACTCCTTCCTTACTGTCACGAATATCCTTCATCTAGCAATCAATATGAGAAGTTAAAAATTGGTAGTAACTTTAAATTTTTGTTACCGAAGTAGAAAAAAATTGCTTGAAAAAGTGGAAGGAATTTAAATTAATTGCAACGGATGAAAGGAATGTTCCAAAAACTGTCATCCGTACTATGCTTATTCTGCTAAAATTAATTTTTCCGTGCAGGAGGGTTGTCCGGTTTTATATAAACACACATTCTTTTTTCAGGAGCATCTGCCAGAAAAATGGCCAACAATATAAATAGTCCGAAACCAATATGCAGCCCTAAACGAGTCCTATCTGCAACAAAAGATGGTGCCACTCAGTTGACTGTCATTATAAAATCAAAGGAGCTTCAGGATTGTTCATCATCCTTTAAAACATTGATTGAAAAGAAGGAATTACATCCAGAAAGTAACGAGACAGCAGTACTTAACCGTTTACAAGAACTAAAAAGCTCTTCAACTAATGGCAGTTCTGAAGATTCATCAGACCCCGAAGTGACTAGGTTTTGAAGATTTTATTTCTTAAGATACCGTTCAGAATTGTTTAGCAACTGCTCATTGTTTTTTTATTGCTTCTATCTAAAAAAATGCATCTTAAATCCTTCTAACATTTATTTAGTCGTTGTTACCGTTATACAAGTTTATGCTATCGTTTATTCTTTTTTTGCTCCTTTCACACAACAGTTAGAACTTTTCCCTCACCATCCAACTGAAAAGCTCGGGCTCTCTAACTACGGGTTTTAACTTTGGCTAAATTCGGGAAAATTTTTAGCTCGATATTCGTGTGAAATATGGACAAATGTTTTATTAATAGCTTCTAAAGATTTCTATAGTTTTTCAGCGATACAACTTAGGAATCTGAATGCTAGGCGCTGTTCCCACTTAACTGAAACACTTTCGTGCTACTAAATTTGCTCTCAATTTCTTTTATATTGCTGCAACGGTTAACAGTGTTTCTAGAAGACAATTTACAATTCGCCCCTATTAGTGCCTTAAATGCATATATAAGACTGGTCTATCAAAGCTCTGAAAAGAAGCGAAATTCGTTGTACCAGCTTTAAATGACCAGTATTAGCTGATAAGCAATTACAAAAGGACGAACATTGAAACAAGCAATTTTCTTATTCTCCTTAGAAGTCAATAGCTATTTGTATAGTATCGCTTCAGTATTGCTTGGGTTACCTCGAATTTTTTTCTTCCTCCCATTTTCATTATGTACATCAATTTACTTAAAATTGTGATTTATACGGGTCATGTTAGTAGTGTGATGTAAGAGATGATCGTTGTTAAAAAATTTCACTTTTTTCTACCGATTCTACTTTATTTGTTTTGTAAACTCATTCTACTTTTATTCTGTGGTACTTGTAACCTTGCATAGAGCTTTCCTTTACTAAAACATATATATTGTTTCAAACACACATTGGGACGCAGAAGAACTACCCACTTACCACTGCTGTGCACTACCTCACTACTTTTTAAAAAGTCTGAAACCACTGGCAAAAATCAACCGTCTACACCCATCCGTTCCTGCGACGTTTCCAAGGGAGTAACAGATGCTCACTAAGCGATTTTAAAATATTTCTAAATTTTTTTATTTGAAATAGTGGTTGTATCGGATGGAAAAGCTTAGGGATATCTTAAATCCCACGACAACGCATAGAAAGCGTTGGGCTTTGATACGAATTTTAGCTAGTTGAAAGAGATTGTCTTCATCTCCAAGGCCCTATTCTGAGCCACTATCATATCCGAAAAAGTAGTGTGAGAGAAAAAACTGCATTAAGCTTTTATTATACATTACAACAGATTGGAGAGGATATCACTGGCACCACACAACGTACTTTCCACAAAAATCATGATAACTATTTACAAAGATCCAGAAGTAAAACGAACCGGAGGAAGGGCACTTGGAAGATACCGCATCATTCATGCGAGGGTCTAACAGTTTTTCATATCAGTTAGCAAAAAAATTTGTACTTCACTTGATTAGAATTCAAAGAGCTGTCTTCCTGTGAAGCTTGTAATGGCGGTACCATTCTGCATGAACCTGACACCTACCGTGTTCAGGTTACTTCTCAGCTTACAGGGGATCCTGAGACAAGACACTAATGCAATCTCAAAACCTTAATTCTGCCTCAATGCAGCAAGTCGTTGAGTCAACTCGTCGTTCTCTGCCGATGATGATGCAACACGTCCGCCTATCGTAGTAGTGGCTTGCGCGGGCAATTCCATATTCAAATCGAGGCTGTAAAAGAATTAGATAGCAACATAACATAAAGCTACTTCCCACACTTTGCGACAAAGGATTAAATCATTGAAAAAGATTGTTGTGGAAAAACAAGACAAATAAACTGAAAAAAACAATTACAAGTCAAATTCCTCGATTTAGACTTACAATTTGCCGTTGAGGTAAATAGTGATCACTTACCCTGCCTTATCAGCAGCTTCCTGGATAAGGGCATTCACTTGGGCTTGAGGAGCATTAAGCGTCGTGGTAGCATTCATGGAGCCTTCCATGGTTGCAGATTGTACATCCAAATTCTCAAAATCTTTTTCAAATCGGTCCATCAAATTCTGCACTTTTTCCAGATTCATAGAACGCATAGCTGATTCCATTGCTGAGACAACACCGGACATGCTTTGAGTGACCCGTTTTTGAGTCGCGGCAGTCTAAAAAAGCTATGAATAAGTTGTTGACCATACAGATCTTTTGCCTAAAAATTACCAGATTTACTTTTTCCTCGCATACAACAGTGAAAAAAGTTTGAAAAAGAAACAAAAAGGCCAAATATCACTTTCAAGGGTAGAAAAATACTGATACTGCTATAGCAGTCCCCTTAAAAGATGCAAGTAAACGGTACCGCAATAACTGTAACATACATCTTGACACTTGAGGGATTTTAGGGAAAATCCGCTAAATATATAAAATGCAACTCTTAAAAAGCTATTTACTGCTTCTGTATAATTTGAAACTGAACAGGATATCCCGACCCAGATATAACGACTAAAAAGTCAACTTTCGACAACGAAATCGTTAAAAAAAAAACTGAGATTGAAGACAGTAAGCAAGAGGAGGTTCCATTTACTTGTTTTCTATCACAAAATGATAGTTTTCAATGAACGCAAAAAGTGTAATAACCCGGTGACAATATGAAGTAAAAATATACAACCAATATTTTAGTTCCTCACAATGTTGAAACAGAAAAAATTAACTAGTAAGCAATCAATCACAATTAAAATTTCAGTATTAATGACGAATATAACATTAGCTTAAGCGACTTGCTCTTCCCCACAGAGAGGAACAACACGGAGAATCAACGCATCATAAGACCCAAAGGACCTTATAAGCATTTATTAAACTCAAAAATTATGATGCAACAGTTTAACAACCAAGTAATAAAACGTAAAAACCGAAATAAAAAAGTCAAAAAAGTGAATATACCTGTACCCGTGCAGCGACAGCATCGATCCTGGCAGACATCCTCATATAATTAAGAGACTCATTCTTTTTTCGAATAGCATTTTCAGCATGGACTTGTGCGACTTCCATATTCCCTTTCTTAACAACATCAATTCCAGATAAGAAAACAGGGGATAACTAACCGAACAGTTAAAAAAAAAACTACCAATCGTCACTAAACAATAAAAGTTTTCCAGAAGTGATCACATTAAGAACAGCACCTTAATTGCAGCTGTCAGTTTTGCTTTTTCCTCCTTTTCTTGTTTGTCACATTTCTTGGCATTCCTTTGTAGTTCCTTAGCAGCAAATTTT
Organism: Enterobius vermicularis; assembly: GCA_900576705.1. NCBI lineage: Eukaryota > Metazoa > Nematoda > Chromadorea > Rhabditida > Oxyuridae > Enterobius > Enterobius vermicularis. Next base: position 18,095 of record UXUI01008329.1, read on the forward strand.
AAGTTGAACAAATGTTCTGAAAGTTCCTCATATCAGTTAAATAAGTCCTGTTAACGAAAAATTGCACCCCATGAAACTCTTCAATAATGACTTCTGAATTGAACTGCAAAAGCAATATTGTTTTAGCAAAAAAGATTTTAACAACAGAAATTATTACAAGAATTGTAAGAAAAATTCAGTTTGTTTTCTCCTGTATTATAGCTTCCACTTACTCAACAAAATGCACAGCAAATATCAGCGTTTCGAAAATAAGGGAAACAGTGAAAACTAACTTACTATCAAGAGATGACATTTCTCCGGGTATCAAATAAATATGTCAATATTTCGCAAAAAAACCAAGAAGCCTAAAAGAGCAGGTTATTCAGTGCTTTAAAAACAAACAATTACAAGTAGCGGTAAAGATTAGACAGTACGATATAAACTAGATAAAATTTCTAATATGTCAGAAAAAAACTTCTACATGTGAAAAACTGTTGTAATCCGAAAAAGCGAGAAAAAACGAAAAATGTAGTGACTGTAGTCATCTACATAAAAATTCTATTTTATTTCTTTTCATTACAAACCGTCAGAAACTAATGGCTATTACCAACAAGTAAAAAAAGATGGGTTTCATAACACAAATCCCCCTGACATAAAAAGCAGATCAAGCATTAACTGTGGTCAGTGGTGCATTCACGTAAATTTCAAAATCACTTTCACTACTGGAAGGCATATTTAGTCCATTTTCTCAGACTACTCTCAATGTTCAAAGATCTCTACAGAACTTTTGTGTGGTTAGTTTAATAAGGACCCCCTGCGTGATCCGCTACTTTAATTCGGTGATATTTGACCGATTAGTCACAAAACAACAGTATTTCTCCTGTCTCCTGTTTTTGATTAATTCATTAATCTTAATTACTACTGTTTAAAATACAATTTTACAGTCACATTCGTTAAAGGCCAGAAAAAAGTAGATGAATTTCATAGGACGATGAAAAGATAAATAAACAAATAAACAATAAGAAAATCGAGATACAAAAAGTAACGCTTAAAAGCAGTAGTAAATCAAAATTTATGTCCTCCGATTCCTGACAGCCCAGAACGGTAGCAAATTCAGTTAAAACTAAAGAAGAAAATCAAATGAAATTTTATCTGTCCTCTAAAATGAACCTTTCTCCGTCACTGAATAATTAGAAAAGTTGAGCACCTGTAACGTGTTTCTTCCAACCACACTCCAACCAATACACAATCTTAAAAAATATATATACATAATTTATAAAAATTAGACTTCCTAAAAAACAGGCCTGTAGAGAGTTTTTCATTATTAGCAAAGATAATGGTAGCACTCTGCCATATTTTCCATTATAACATAACACTACTGGTGTTGGTTTCAAATTATTTAAGAGCACTGTTTTTTTTCCGTTTCTATCTTGAAAAATAACCCCCTTTTATACCTCACTGGAACATTTATAGTTGGGGCGATTGTACGCACAACATACCTCTCTATAAAGCCTGAAAATTTCTGTTTCCAAACGACACGATTCTCCTGAAAAATAGGTGGTGAAAAATTATAAAGAATCATAAAAAAGAATCTGCAATCCAATCCATTATCAACGAAAGTACTGTTTTTATTCACCAACTAAGAAACTATTTGTACAGACCCTGTAAACAAAGTGCTACGAAGAACCATGAGCAATCAAATAATACTCTATCTATTGATTTAGCTAATTCCAGTCATCTCCTCGGGGATGTTCCCCCTACATCAGTTCATCTCTTCATCATCTCCCTCCGAAAAGCTGGTAGTAAATAACACGAGGAGAAAAGCAAAAAATCCACTTATGTAAATATCAATGCAAGCAACAGAGCGAAGCAAGAATATTCCATACAATGGAGCAAGTGATAATTTTTTTGAGTGTAAGCAGTTCTAACCTTCTAACCCAATGACTCAGCTGTTTATTAGTCACAACGTAAAGTATCATCGACAATGACGTCATTTTGCAGTTGTCGACAAATAGGCTGATAAACTGAGAAACAGCTGAAAATCTTTACATTTGCAGCGCGTCAGTAGCCGCGGTGTCTGGCAAAAGTCCAAAGATCGTAGGTGTGAACTGTCATCAGAACTGCACCCCTTCATTACAGCTCACTTGAGTTGGTTGTTGAGTAGCTGTGTCGGGGGACTTGGCATGTTTCTTGTGGTTATGGTGTTTTTAGTTTCTGTCAGTCCGAAATGTTAGAGTTCACAGCTGATAAAAGAGCTTTGGACTTAGTATTTATTTGATATGCTTTCAGCGAACTTAATCCGGCGCTCCAAATGACTGTTGGTCGAAAAAATGACACATCTTTTCTCGAAAGATAACGTTCAGCCAAACATGTACTCTTCTTTAGTAATCATTTGTCTCCGCAGTATGACTGTGCTATCCTTGTGTCTAGCACTGTATTTTCTTAGTACCAGTTTTTGTATTTAAGTCCATTTTTGCTTTGTTGTTAACGGCTCTAAATCAGTTTTGGGTCTCAGCTGATTTGGGAACTGTTATTTGAAATGTAACAATAAAGCACTTGTTTACCTTTTTGTAGTTTATATTTGTAAAACTTCATATGCTATCTAATTGTTATTTATTCATTGGCTTAAATTCTGAAAAAAAGAATAGGTGACAGCGATCTAGGTTCCAAGCAGTTGCAGTTATAAATCGAGTTGTGCGATATGATCAAATCACTGTCCTAAGCTGTTGATGCAGATTTGGTGCCTAGATCTAGAAGGATAGTTTTTAAGCCGGTTATAGTATCTATTCTTGGATGATTTCAAATCAGTTTAGGAAGAATAATTCAACAGATGCTTCAAAATAAGCTGTATTTTTGATTCATCTTTTTAAAACGTGGTTTTTTTGCTGCCAATTTGTACTTCTACAAGACGTAAGAGTGAAACCACAGCCATCAGAATACTGCATGTACACAGTCTGTGAGAGTTATTACGTAAATTTCCATTAAGTAGAGCTTAAATTTTTTGAATATGTTTAGTGAGTTTTACTTTCCACTTGTAAAACAGTGTCGGCTCTTAAAATTGTGTTAAAATTGTCCACTCACAAACGTGCTTTCTTTACTATCAACTTAATTTCATTTTTTACATAGGAGGTCCTCAGTTTAATTTGATTCATGTGCAGTGATGTCACACATATTTCTGCACTCCTTCCTAGCATTTAACCTATATGGCGTTTTACAACATCGCTTTGCTTGTGAAACTTGGATGGGTAATAATTGTATTGGGCTGCATTCCCGTAGAGGATGGAGCTTGTTTTCCTGCATTTCTGCTGTAATGGCATTGATTTTATATCGGTCAGTTCATAGGTTTTGACAAAAAACAGTGGGAAAAAAACGTAAGGGAAAGTGATCTAAAAGATTATTTTGACGGAAGTTCGTTTTCTGGAGAAGCGTCTTCTAGCTACTTTGGTAATCCTGTAGGTCAATATGCTTTTTGTGAGCAGCTGAAAGGCTGTGATTAGACTGGCATTTTTTGGGTAGAGAAGAAGATGGCCAAAAATTGTTAGAACTATGAAAAGGTAATTTGTGTAGAATTTGAAATTTCCAGACTCTAGGACTGTGATTACAAAATGGACCACAATCCGTTTCACCACAAACAATCCAGAAAACTGTATTGTGAAAAATCCGGGGCTGTAACACTGGATTCTCAAATATTTAGAGAAATATGCAGACAATTCTAATATTATCAGAAGAGAATCAAGTACGGTCAGAAATTCATCGTGCAAAAAGTGATGGTGGACTCACAATGAGAGGAGTTTGTCAGGGAACTGGGTCAATTAAGCGCAAAAGCACCAAAAAATAGACTCCACAGGCCTTCGCTTAAGACTGTCGCTTATTGTGTCAACAAAAAAACTTCATTGGATTTTTCGGACAAAAAAAATTTTTTTAAAGGGACATGTTTGAACGGCTCAAGAAGGTATTTTATGGTGAACCTGCTGAAGATACTGTGCCTGTCGCAAATGAGTCAGAACAGAGCCAAGAGAATGAAGTAAGGCATATAGAGTTTCCCTATGCAAAGTTTCAGTTTGAATATCGCAATTTTTAGCAGATATTTAGTACTTCTGAAATTTTTTAACTATGACCTTATTAAGAGATATTTTTAATTCTTTGGCTGAAATTGGCTGAAATTATCTTAATGTAGTTTAAAATAAGCTTTTAGGAGCAAACATCGTCTCTACCGTGGGCATTACGAGTTCAGTGTTTTATTGGATGTTTTTTTCTATCTTTATTATGTTCAGCACTAGGAAGTGTCATGCTTTTTTCACATAAAATTATTGGCTTTGCAGTCATGATTTCTGTTGGAAATATTATTTCGATATGTGGGTAAGTTATTCCACACGTTTGTAGATATAGAACTAGTTTTTCAAACAGGAAATTCAGTTCTTCTGTGATTTATATTTTCGTAAAGGAGTAGTATTTTTTTTTTAAAGTCTATCTGAATAAATGAAATGAATTTTTTTTAAAAAGAAAGAATCTAAAAATGTAACGAAAATTGAGCATTTCAGGACATTTTTTTTAACTGGTCCCGTAAGACAATTGAAAAAGATGTTTGAAAAAGGTCGGTTCATTGCGACACTAGTTTTTATTACACTGATAGCGTTTTCTCTAATTGCTGCGCTCTTTTTATCCAGCCCATTTTTGGCATTTATACTTGTTGTTGGCGAGTATATCGCCATGCTTTGGTACTCTATATCATACATTCCCTATGCAAGGTAACTTTATTTTGACCTTCTGTTTCAAATCTGTGTCGTATGATAGCCATTTATGAAAAAGCTTTCACCAAACTAAGCTCTACATATGACTAAAAACTTTTCAGGGATTTGGTACAAAAGTGCATTTGCTCTTGCTTATGCTGATTTATTCTCGCAAGACCAGAACAAATTACGGATCCCTCACCTAAATAGTATAGCTCCTTCTGCATCCTATACTTGAGATTTTCGAGACTTTTACGAAGTTCATTAGACTGCTCATTGAAAATAACTAGTTACTTTCTGTCTAAATTGCGGGAACTATTAATGTGTACATCTTTTTTTGATAACTTGATCTCGTCATGACTCTGTGATCACTTTGCGATGACTTTATTGCAAAGTTTGGTTTTTACTTGTTTTCGTGCTCTCATGTTTGCGAAAAAAATTTATAAGACTCCCATTCTTTTGTAATACGGCAGTTTTTGGTAGCTTTTTCCTGTATTTTTTGATGTATTTTTACGACTACAGAATCTCTGAGATGTAAACGTATCGCGTATCTCGTTATGAAATGTAACTACTTCCTGCCGCAGATGAAACAGCGATTTTTTTTTTGTGTTTTAACTTCGCGAAATCAACTCTTCAATGACTGTCTAGTTATAAATTGCTTTGTAATCTTTCAGTGGATTTATCATGGCATCAGTTTTTGTTTATGTTCGCATTTATTCATTGTTGTGTATTACGCTTAATACTTGGGAAATAAAGATCAACTCACCTAGGTTCAATGCGCTCCCTCCAGTTGTTTGCAAAGATATAGAGAACAAGTAGAATGCTGGTGATATTATTACAGGTGATAAAGATCAGCAAGTTTGTTGATGGCTGGTGAACTGGTCAATTATCATCTGAAGGCAGAAAGTATTGTTTAAAAAGCATTGTAGGCACTGGAAAGTCGGCACAGCTACTTGGGTCTGATTTGCAGACATATATTAACTTTACTGAAGGCAAAAGTGCTGTCAGTTTCTTCAAGGGTTTTATTGTTCAGGCATAATACTGCACGTGCTGATCATGTTCTACTTTACCTAAAGGATTCCTCTAGTAAAACAATTGTATGTAATGAACATTGCTGTCAAGACTGTACAAGAGACCACTACAATCCGTCTGACTCCGCTTTCCTGTTTGGAAATTTCAGAAGCTGTATGGTCAGTGTGTGCAAGAATATAAGGGATTTGGAATCAGCAGTAGACTTCACAAGATTTCAGTGCAACGGTGGCAAACGGTGCTCTTAATGGACAGCGACAGCAGTCTCTTGACAAATTGTTTGGTGGAAAGCAGTTTTTATGCCAGGTGTTGGCACATTTCCATTGCCATCGTTGGATTGGTGTTGCTGAACTGTAGTTGTATCAATTTCCGAAAGTTACTGGTTGGTTATGCGTGAATGGATGCGTTCTGTTGTGCGTGTTGTTTGATGTATTATGCAGGTTCTAGCTGAACACATTACAGGTAAGTAGTTAATCATTTAAGGCAAGAGATCAATGGAAAGTTTTAAATTTTTTAGTAAATCTTATTTGGGTAAGTGAACTTACAAACATGATTTATTTAATGATATGAGTTCCTGCTTTAACTTGTCAATTAGATGTTCTAAGATGACGTCAGCTGATCTTTAGTCAGTTTTCTGTTGTATGTTGTTTTTAATGCGTCGGTCATTCGGCTACAGAAATAGGCATATGCTTAGTCAGACAGGTGTTGTTGTTCTATTGTATTTGTTCTTAAGTAAAACTGTCAAACAAAAGACTTAGATTATTTTTGAGATTACTGCAAAGGAGCTGATTGACTGGTTGGTGGGATACCAAATGCGTATTAGTTTTTATGATATTTTGTTTCTTAGAACAGCGGGGTTTGATTGTACTCTATGCTTCACGCTTCATTTCTTTTCTTCCTTGCCCAGCTTTTTTGGTCATGAAAGGCTTTGTCTTTTGTGAGTGGTCTGTATGGAAATCACGTTTATATTTCAGAAATAGTGGGTTGGCACAAGGCTCAATTTCAACAGCTTTTTTTCCTCCCGGTGGGAGGTTTTCTTGTCTACAATGGGAAGAGTAATGCGAGTTGTTGTAAGTTAAATGAACTCATTTTGAGAGGTCAATAAATTTTTTCAAAGTTATTTTGAGTCTTCAATTTATTTACTTAATCGAGACTGTCAGGTGGCTGGGTCGAAGAGAGTAGGGAAGACGGCATGTCTTGAACAACTGGCCTGCGTAAACGATATCACAAAGCAAGTGAGTTATTTGGCTTGCTGTTCTTTCTCTATTGCTGTTTGATGTTCTTGTTCATTTTCCAAAGTTTCTTGTGTTTTTTTTCTATGAACGTTTCTTTTTTAGCAGTACGTCCCAACTATAGACGACACTTATCAGGTTCAAATGGATTATGGTGATCGTCCCAAGGAAATCATGGTTTTTCACGATACAGGTGGTATAAGCGATTATGGCCCTATAGAGCTGAAAAAGCCTTACATTCAGGTGCTTATCCTGTTAGTTTTTTTTCACGGGGTGTAATCAACTTAGCACATAGCTGAGCCGAACGTCTAAATTGCTTGTTTATTCCATTATTTTGTCGTCCGTTAAATCGTTTATGGCTCTGTTTAGTCGTTAAACGAATTGTTCATAGGTCGCGGATGCTTTCGTGCTGGTATATTCCGTCAACGACCATGAGACGTTCAACCGTATGGATATGTTAAAGAAATATATTGAAAAGCAGTTTGGAAAAGAGAAGAAAGAGGTTGTGGAAGATGGGTTCTTTCTTACTTGAAATGGCTTGTTGTGAACCCTTCAGGATGAATTTAT
>UXUI01008331.1:12715-25624 GCA_900576705.1 Enterobius vermicularis
TTTTTTTTTTTTTGTTTCAACACCAAACTGCTTTGTAAGCAAAAAACGTTAAGTATATGAGAGTTCAGCAAATAACAATAAAGAGTTGAAAAATTCTTAGATTGAAGCAATTCAGCAAAACCAAGGTAGCAGATTATGAGAGAAAAAAAAAAGCACAACTTTTTTTTCTGAAAGCCCAAAAATGAAAAATAGAGTAAAAAAAGCCGTCTAAGTCAAACCGTCATTGTATGGTCGAGACTCTGGTTTTAGCCTGAAACAGGTATTGTTTTCAACCTTTTCTGATAGACGTCTAACATAGTTGATATCTGTGTGATTGTCTATCATAAAGATGTTCACCACATATCCGTCATCTGTACTGTTCGCATTACGTACTTCTAACAAAATATCTGTAATAAAAATTCTTTACTTCTTTCACCTTTAATTTTTTTTGGTTTTTCAAATAAAAAGTAAAAAGAAAAAAAGAACAAAAAAAAATTGAAAATGTTGAGAAAATGATAATTTTTTTTCAACCGGTTAAATCTGTAAACAGTAAAAACCGTTTTATCATCATATTTGATCAGCTTTTTCAATTATCCACATTAACACTGTTATTGTTGCAAAAACTTTTTTACTTTTGAAAATGACAATTAAGAAGTAGCAGTAGTAATAATAATAAAGAAACTATAGAAATCTTGAGAACGGTATTTGAGAATATACGTGTGGCTAACTGTAAAATGTAACATTTTTTTGTCTAAATTTTGGTAGACTTTTGGTTGGTTTTCATAAATTTGAAGTTGTTTCATTTGTTATTGTTTATTCGTAATTTAAAAAAGAAATAAATTTTTTTTGTTGCTTTTATATTTGCAGTTTATAATTTACAAAATCAAAAATGATTTTTTTTTTAATTTGATAATGACTGTTACTTATTCATTATAACTAATTCTTTGTTTGTTAAGCATTTATAAATAATACAGAAAAAAAAAATAAACGTAAAAAAAGTTCTTTTAATGGTAAGACAAAAACCATTTATAAATTTTTCTTCTGCAGCGTCCTGAATGTACAGCAGATGTCCATTAAATTTCCTGACACAATACAACTCGGCTTCGGCTAATCCAAATTCTGTCATCGGTGGTCGATTATCACCTGTCAGATTAAAGAAGAAGATCGTATTATCGAGGTACAAATACTAAAAAAAGGTCCAATTTTAACAGTCTTAATTAGCCAATGTTTATTTCAATTTTTTTTTGAAAATATTGTCTTATACCCGTTTTCATTTTTTATCTATACCATATAATAAAGTTTAAATTAAGTTTTATAAACTGTTTTATGAAAAACTGTAGAAAAGAAACTTTAAAAGAAGATTTAATCCAAATGATAAAAAGATTTCTGGAATTTTTTTAGAAGTTTTTTTTTTTTAAAAGCTAACGACATTAACAGCTGCAGAATAAATTTATATACTGCAACACAGCTCTCTCTGCAGCAGCTAAATTACTGCTTTCAAAAATATCAGCTTTTTTGAAGAATTTGAAGCAGATTTCGTTAACCAATCTTAGTTTAATGACTGTAAACTGTAATCCTATAAAAGTCTGCAACTTTTTTATGTTTTAAAATCGAAATAAAATTGTTACGATGAAAAAAAAAGAGGTGAAGGAAAAATGCTAAGAGGTTTGAAGGGCGCCAGTGACGAAACGAAATCAGCTAAATCGGGCAATTAGCATAAATGATTTGTACAAAAGAACGGCAGAGAAGGAGCCACCAAACCGGCACCATTGTGAGCTCGTTAAAAATCAGAAGTAAAAAAATGGGCATTCTCTGTAAAGGGTTTGGAAAGTTAGATCTGGTTGCGGTTTGATTCCTTCTGCGTTCTAATTTTGTTGCCATTTACTGTCTATTTTGATTTTATTCACTCTGCATAACTCCGTCTCAAAGTAAGAAACTTTGCTAAAATTTTTTACACTAGCTTGTGTTTGAATGTTGTTAATAACGTGCCAATGTCGCTGTTTGCTGATATTTTTGTCTCATCATAATTTCTTCGTCTACTTTGCCTCTTCTAACCCTACCCGTCATACAATCTAGCCATCTCTCGACTCAAAAGATGTAGTCTCTTGTATATCAAAAATAATTAATATGACATAATACAAAATGTGTAAAGGTGTTGTTTTAATTAGAGCGCGGCTAGAGAAACGTTGAATTAGTTGCAACATCTTTAAGTGGTGACCACGCCAGGACAGGATAAGATTGTTCTAAAATTTCTTAAAAGTAAGTGAGACAAATAAGGAAATTAAGTTGCACAATCAGCAGCGCCATTCGATTGGTTCTCACAAAATTTCAGAAAAGATTAGCAGAGGGCTTAGAAGCGGTCTCGTCAAGAGCTGCGTATTAGAGGTGGCGATTAAGGAAGAAGAATAATAAGAACAATAAACGCGAAAAATGATGGCCTCTTAGAAATGATAAAAAAGGTCACAAATGCAACAGAAAAGATTTCTCGTTTGGTCGGGGCATTGCAAAGAAAGGGAAAGGTAGAAGTTAAGCTTCATGAAGGCTAACCAGTACAAGAAAATGATGTAGGTCTGCACAAGCAAACTGAACTTAAACTTCCCAAAATTGCACTGGGGATCCCTTGAGCTGAGAAGGATTTTGGGGCAAATTTATAGCATACGTAGACTCTAAGAATTTATCCTCAACTCGGAAGTTTTCCTACCTAAAAGGATGTTTGAAGAATAAAAGCAATAAATGCCACAGAAAAGCTATCACTATCTAGCGCTAATTATGAGTTGATTTAAGATCTATTAAAAACGCGTTTTGGAGACCCTCGTATCATGAAACAATTGCCTTACAGTTAGTTAGGAAAATCACCAAGACACAAAAGCATTTCAGCGCAACTAAGAGCTTTTGCAACGAAGCAGAAAAATTACTAAGTTTATTAAAACATCAAGATGCTACTTTTAATTAGTATTCTAACTGTACGCATGCATGAAGCTGAGCTGCATCAGCACATAGTAGAGGCTTTTAATGAGCGGCAAGCTCAGGAAGAACAAGTCAGCATGCAGCAGAAGAAAGGTGCCGGAGCGGAGACGTTATTAGAAAATATCAACCAATATCTAAAAACGAGGGAAACAGCAATACAGCCTTTCCAGTATTGAAATGCAGACATGAAAAAAAGCAGTAACAATAAAAAGTGTCCAATTGCACCAGTCGCTAAAGATAACGAAAAAAATTTGAAATGCACATTTGTTCAAGACAATATTCCAGTGATGAATGTGCTGCAAAAATCAATCATTGACAAAGAGGAAAAAGAGGATTGCTGATATAAAAATTTATTTTAAGCGTTTTTAAAAGAGTCATCATAGTATTGACTACAAGCGTACTGTAGAATGTCATTATTGTAAAGCAAGTATCACAGTTACGCTTTATTTTTAAAAAGGAGAAGCGAACAAGACTTAATAAAGGTTACGGCAACCTGACTTAGGGAGTGCACAGCTTAAGAGCAGCTGACAGTACGATGGCAAGGCAGGTAAAATTATTTCAGCTAACAGTGTGGTTTTGAAAACAAGCTTAAATAAGCAAGAAGCTACAAGGAATGATGAACCACCCGTAATTGTAAAATGCTGGTGGAAAATCAAGCAAAGACGTTGTTGTTCACCGCTAAAGTGCAGGTTGCTAACCCAGCAGAGATCAAACCACATTTTAGAGAAGCACACGTCTTTATGAACAATGGTAGCAAAAAATTATTTGTAACTGAAGCGCTTACAATGAAATTATAGCTTGAGGCGATGAGTTATGAGACCTTAGCCCTTTATACTTTTCGTAGTTCGTTCCCAAACTTTATAGAATCAAATTTGTACTAGATAAAATTATATTCAGGTAATACGTCTAAGACAATACAGGTTTACTCAATTCTGTCATTAACCACTGGGTTAAGAAAAGAATGTGCAGAGAGTGGGGAGCAAGGACGGGTTACAATTACAGGTGGTTTATCATTCCCCGCAGCTTCTTGCTTATTCAAGCTTGTTTTCAAAACCACACTGTTAGCTGAGATAATTTTACCTGCTTTGTCATTGTACTGTTGGCTGCTTTCAAGCTGTGTACTCCCTAAATCAAGTTGCCGTAGCCTTTATTTAGTTTTAGCTGCTTCTCCTTTTTGGGAATAAAGTGCGACTGTGATACTTGCTTTACAATAATGACATTCTACAGTACGCTTATAGTCAATACTCTGATGATCCTTTCAAGGATGAGACGAAACAATGCTTCTAGAGAATCAGTAGGAATGATCACGGATATACGATGACTGGCAAGATCAAGAAGTTTTTAAAACACCTAGACTAGTGACCTAGATGGAAATCAATGTAGAAAATATTACGTACCTTCACCGATTTATCGCAAAGATGCTGCGCAACAGCGGTTTACGTCTGAACATTGACTGATTACCAATGGACATGCAAGTTGATTTTTGTTAAGCCCAGGTTAAGTCCAAGCAGAGAGATATTTATCCCTAGGTTGAATTACCCGTAATCTTAATAAGCGTAAAAGCTCTTAAGCTTGTCTGTGGCAAAATGAAAATAAATTTTGATTTTACTTTTCTGTGAACGCACTCATCCTGCGTAACAGATTGAATATTTTCCACTAAAACTTTATCAGGATTTTTTGAAAATTGGGTCAGTGAAATTCGTAATACGGAAGGGATAAAATTTGTGCATATAGCAGGAAAAGAGAATCCAATAGACACTCTGACTAGAGGATGCACTACAGCTTAGTTATTTAAAAATACCGTTTGGCGGAAAGAACCAGGACAGCTGTCTGAGAAATTCAATTTGTTTGAATCATCTAATTATCAGTTTTTAGAACATTCGACAATGCTACTTTCAGTCGTAAAGGAATTACAACTGGTAAACAACACTTCTGTAAAAAAAGATAGAAGGGGAAAAGTTTACTATATTTCTATTAATCCGTTTTGTCGTTAGACAAGCGTTGAGTGCGTAAGAATATGATTACACCTCAAACTTAGGTAACTAAACCTTTATTACAAAGAAATGGTGTAATATTTAAATGACATTATTAGTTTATGTTACAAAGTAACAAGTATAAAAAAATTAGCAATCAATAATATAAATAACAAAATCAAAGAAATTGAAATTGGTAAAATTACAGAAGAAGATGTTAGCCGGGCGGCAATTGAAATGAACGAAGATGAATACAGCGGTAGCGATAAGGTAAGGCAGAGCGATAATTTTGTGGGTAGCGGGTTTGGCGGTAGCTTGTTCCCCTGCGATAAGCAAATTTTGCAGATCACTCAAGAACAGTTCTTGGTTCAAATTGCCAAAAAGTTAATCAGAAATGCTCCTGTTGTCAGTCAGTTCCCGACGTGGCGTCTGCAATGCCGATAGTGTCTAGATCTCAGAAACGGTTTATGTCTACACTCATATTTATAGATGATATGTTTGAAAGTGTTCGAGTCGTTTGACGGACCGATCCTGCCACTAATGGCCCCATCTGAGTGTGGATTAAAAAGAGGCCGTTTTACAATTTCGGTATTTTAAGCCAGAAGTCGCGAAATGGCCTTTTTTAATCTACTCTCATTTGGGGCTATTAGTGGCAGGATTGGTCTGTCAAACGACTCAAACACTTTCAAATATATCATTCATAAATATGAGTGTAGATGTGAACCGTTTCTGGGATCTAGACACCACTGGCATTGCAGACGCCACGTCGAGAACTGACTGACAACGGAAGCATTTCTAGCTAACTTCTTGGCAGTTTGAACCAAGAATTGTTCTTGAGTAACCTGCAAAAATTCGCCTACCGCAGGGGAGCAAGCTATTGCTAAACCCGCCACTCACAAAATTATTGCCCTGCCTTACTTTATCGCTACCGCTGTATTCATCTTCGTTCATTTCGATTGCCACCCGGCTAACCTCTTCTTTTGTAGTTTTATCTATTTCAATTTCTTTGATTTTGTTATTTCTATTATTGATTGTTAATTTTCTTGTAACTTTTTTCGAGCATCTTGAAATAAAAAATAGGTTTCATTTGAAGCGAGTTGTTGTTTATTGCTTACGATATACTAAAATCGTCACATACAACAAAATTATGATTACGGACTATAAAGATTAACTGCAATTAGCCGCGAAGTTTCAAGATTTGGGAAGAATTTCTTCAGAAGAATTAATAAAACCAACTAAAGTTATTGTTAAAGCAATACAAAGAAGGTACTGGTTAGTCAGTTTTAAAGAACCCTGTACAAAGGTGGCACAGCAAATTTATTGATAGATTTGGATTAGTAGACCAAGAAAGAATGCTGAGATGTATTGAGGATATAGAAAAAGCTACAAAGAATTTACCCTTAGACAGTCCAATTCTACTTTCCCGAGAAGACACTGTAACTCATTTAATCACTCAGAAAATACACCAGAAATTGTTTCATACAGGGTTCAAAATAAAAAAAAACAGAAAAAAAACTGGCTCTGAAAAACAGAAAATTGACGAAAAACTTACTGGGAAAGAAAGTACAAGCCAACAGCACATCCTTAAACAATCATGGGTTATGAAAGCAAGGGAAGAGAGGGAATCGGAACCATTTACAGAAGGGTACCGAAGGAATCTTCAAGTTGGTCTTTAGCAGGAAAAGGTAATGTTGGAATTGAGAAGAGAGTCTACCGTGATGTTTCCTAAAGCACCAGCAGGTACCGGGAAAAGTTATGTGATTGCAGCTTACGTCAATGAATTATATCGGAAATTATACCGGAAAACCAGGAACGACAAGGGCAAGAACTAATCGTGATAACGACACCGAAGAATTTAGTTATAGTAAAAAGAATATGCCAATTCGTGCCTAAGATACCAGTCGGAGACATGCTTTTATTGCAATTTGCAGTGGCGGACAACCTGTAACTAGGGGGACTTTTTGGCGAATGGCAGCAGTATAAACTGGTTAATACATTGAAAGCTTATCAAGAAAAGAAAGTTTCAAAACTACTGCATTCTCTAGCTTCACAGGGATTAGCTTCGAAAGATGTAGCACAGCGAGACAGAAAGACTGACAAAAAGTATAAAGAAGGAAAGGTGCTAACGTTAGCCTCATAGACTCTCCGAAAATCGCTTTGAGCACGAAACCAATGATAAACAATTTCTTGATCAAGACAGAGCAAAACTTTGACTCGTACTTGCTGCGTTATCTACTATTTGATAAAGCTGGATTAATTGCAGAAGTTAAGCTAATGGTTCTACTAACCTACATGTCCAAGACTAGGCAAATTTCCATTACATGAGGCAGTTGCCGACTGCCAGCATAGACGGGGAATTTACTCTTATCAGTAAAATCCTATAGCCAAAGAGGCGCGGTTTATCAACTGACGCTTAATCAGCGAATAAAGAAGTTGTAATTTGAAGTCAACTACAGAAGTCACCCAAACCTAGTCGCAGAGACCTCAGAAGCAGCATATAACAGGCAAATTAGCTCTGGGCGTCCGACATCTGATTTCAAACAATGACAACACCTAAACGTGCCTGAGAAGTATTGCAGAGACCTTACTCTTTCCATACAAGTGGTTGAAAAAGAGGTGTGAAGCGATGACCGCAGTCGTCATAGGCACTTACAACACGACGCGGCTGTGGAGACGTGGAGGTATAATTTAGAAAAGAATAGCCTAGTCTCACATTGTAATCCTTTGTTATTGTTGGGCATCTGTAGCCGATATTGAATTGGTTTAGCGAGAGATTGAAGTATATACTGTTAATAAATTTCAGGGCCGCGAGGCGGATACCGTCGTTCCAGTGACAACTTGGACAGGACGTGAAGAGATTGAGCATGAACAACATTATCAACTCCTACTGGAGGAAATAGGCACTACTGTTGTCTCATCACGTGCCAAGGAAGGGATTACTGTTATACGCGACTGGAACAACCTGAATCAGTCGACAATATGGTAGCGGTTCTTGACCTACTATCCGAACTATTATTCGGAACTGGACGAATAGTACATTGGTTGGGATAGGAGAACAAAGAAGACCCCGGACCCAGACTCAAGAAAAAAAGTAAAAAAAATCTTCAGCTGTTAATTAAATTAAATTTTTACATACATTTTATGTATACATTGCCTGCTTACACTGGTTTTTCATTTTTTACTTTTATTTCGTTTTTCAAATTTTTTTGTATATTTTTACGCTCAAGTTTTTTCAAACTTACTTTTTGCTATTATTATTATTATTATTATTAATATTTATATTAATATTATCAAGTACATGACCTCACCTCAAAATGTATCATTAATACCTCACGTAACTACTCCTTCCTGTCCTTTTTTTTCTGACTTCTTATGTACTTAAATTGTTCTTTTGTTATACCTCTTTTTTAAAATCATTCTATGTTGCTGTTCCGTCCAATTCTTCTCAGCTCAACGCAGAGATCCAGCCACAAGTTCTGAAAGCCCTATTTCCGTCACGTCTAAATCGTCTCTGTTGAAGTTTACCTATCGGTACTATCTTTTGAAGTTCAAGCAATCAGTTTTACAGTTCGCAGAAAACCCAAGCGCGGATGAAAAAACTATACATTCCATTCTAATTTTGGCAAACTATTCGGTGCAAAATCAATAGCGAGAATAAGGCGACTACTGTTATCAATCCACCTGTGAACTTCATTTGGCTCTAATTGCAGCCTATAATTCAAGCCAGCGAGCTTTAAATTTGTTTTGTAAATGATGTTATCTAAAGTTTGAGGATGATCATTCGCATTGCCGGCAGTATTGATCTTCGGTTCATGAGTTACGATTTGGTGAAAACGCTCAAAATATTTGATTTTGTCTTAAAAAGCAGTCTTTT
Source organism: Enterobius vermicularis (assembly GCA_900576705.1). Taxonomy (NCBI): domain Eukaryota; kingdom Metazoa; phylum Nematoda; class Chromadorea; order Rhabditida; family Oxyuridae; genus Enterobius; species Enterobius vermicularis. The sequence goes on from UXUI01008331.1 coordinate 21,509, forward strand.
GAAAGCAAAAAGATGAATAAAATGATGGCGTAGTGGAAAAAAGATGCCGTTTCGTCTGCGGATCCTTCCGCAGTCGGGAGTGTGTTGCGGTGCAACAAAGAGGTAAAGAAAACGTGCTAAGAAATCTAGAAAGAGCCGGTGTAGAAACGAAATTAGCTAGATCGAGTAATTAGCATGAATGCTTTACACAAAAGAACGGTAGACAAAGAACTATCAAACCGACACTATCGTGAGTTCGTTGGAAGCGACAGGCAGAAGAATGAGCATCCTCTGTGAAAACCTTGACAGGTTGGATTTGGTTGCGGCTTGATTTGTTCTGCGTTCTAATTATATTGTCATTTATTGTCTATTTTGATCTTATTAACTCTGTAAAACTCCATCTCAAAATAAGAAATTTTTTCGAGATTTCTTACACTAGCTTGTGTTTGAATTTTTTGATAACGTCCAGATGTCGCTGTCAGCTGATATTTTTGTCTTATCATAATTCTTCAACTACTTTGTCTCTTCAAATCTTGCTGTCCTACAATCTCTCCATCACTTGATTCAAAATATATAGTCGTTCTTATCTTAATAATAATTAATATAATAATAAAAATATTTATACGTGTTTTGTCTTAACTAGAGCGCGGCTAGACAAAAATTTCCAAAAAATGTTGAAATTTTGAAAAGTGTTAAACTTCTAAAAAACAACAATTGTCAACGTCAAATTCTTGTAAAATCATGTTTTTTTTGTCAGCTGTAGCATACATACTATTCTTGGCACTTAAATTATAAACTTTTTTTTAACTTAGAAAGGCTGCTTAATTATTTTTACAGTAGATAAAACATTAGGCTTTTAAGAAAGCTATTTTTTTGGTCAAAAATTATAAACAAAATTGTTGCAAGTTAAACTCAACTAAAATTTTTCTTTTCTTTGCTTGTTTTTGCGTTTACAGTTCAATTTTATAAATCTAATAACAAGTCAAGCTCAATTAACTAGTAAACTAAAACAGAACAGAAAAACAAAAATTAAAACATTAATTTCTTGAACTGTACAGTTTGATTTGGAATAATTAAAATAAATTACTGCTTAAGCTTAAAATGTTTATAAATTTTAACGCTAATCAAAATACAGAAGTAATGTTAATATTCACCACTTATAGTTGTCTGTCTTTAGCACAAATTTTTAACTAATTTTGATTTATTTAACAAAAAAAGGAAGAGTTCTAAATTTTAAATTACTAAATAACAGCCAAACTTGTTTTAGTCGCTCATTAAACAGCTTTTTTTTCTTTAAATCACTTACGTGAACTTCATACAAACAGTAGTAGGAACGAATTTCACGATTGATTATGATTCTAGGTTCCCATTCATATAGATGCAAGCTTTCAAATTCGCATGCACCGTTGCTTGCTGAAATTTTGTTTCAACATTTTTCAACTAAAGTTTTTCAACCAGATATACCATGCTCTACTTTCCCTTTGATTTATTCCTGTTTATAATTTTTGTTTTGAACACTGTCAATATTACTCTATTATAGATTTCAAAATTACAAGACTCCACTTTCTTCTTCTTTCCACAAAGCACTGTAGCCTTCATTAAGGTTATTCCTGTTACATAAATAGAAACAAAAAAAGTGATACACTGGCTATAAAAGCATACAACTTTCACTTACCGTATTTCGACTTTGCTTCATTTTGGGGCTCAGCGGCTGAAATAATTTGTTCTTTTTTGCTCTAAAATATAGTTTGACAACCCCAAGGTTTTCTTTTTTTGAAATATGATATCCAAGTTTTAAATTTATATTTGTGAACATTAATAGCTTAGCAAATGATGTACAAAGCATAAACATGAACCTATAAGGTTGACATATTTTACAGAATACAGAAAAGCACCAAAACACAGATATTTATGTTTGGGTGTTCTTTTTCTTCTTTTTTTACAAGGTTTGTAAGCAAAAATTTTAATGGATTATGCTGTCGTGCACAAAACCAGAAAAAAAACACTATTACTGTTTTATTTGGTTGAATATTGCTACTGTAGATGTCTGTTAAAATCAGTGTCAATTAGATGTTTGAAAAATATTTTTTTTAAAAACTGCTCTTGATTGATACATTCAGTCTGTTAATTACCGAATACAGTTTGTAGCAAAAAATATGTTTATGTAAATTTCATAACAGATGACTTACCTACATATCATTCAAACTGTCAGCATTTCAAACTTACTAAATTTACTAAACGTTTTCTGCTAGCTCTTAAGGTTTTTTGTTTTGTACAATTTGTTTTTTAAGATTTAAAAAATTGACACTTCTCTGTTCTAATAGTTACTGATAACAGGCATAAATATTGGCTATAAGAAAAACTTGATTTGTAAGCAAAAAATTTTTTCTGCTGTTTATTGTACTCTAGTTTGTATAATAAAGAGTTAGTTCTAAAGTCACATGTATTAATTTAACTTAATAAAATACTAGCATTTTGTTATTATTTAGTCACAACGGTAGCACAATTGAACAACTGATTATTTATGGGTGTTCCAAAGAGACGTTTATGGGTGTTCCAAAGAGAGATGATTCCAAAGAGACGTTAAAAAAAGCACTGAAACGTCATTCTGCTAGTGAATAAAAAATAAATTTTATGCAACCGTATTTTATACAGCAGAAGCATAGCTTCTTATAGTAATATTCTACATTTTGTAGCTTTCTTGCAATGTATCAAAAGCAGTGTTTAATTTAAAACAATTTCAACATCCTGGTTACACAGTCACTTTAAATACTAGTTTTTTAAAAAGTTTATTAGAATTGACTGATCTCAGAAAAAAAACTACACATATTGAGAAGCAGTCGTAAAGCATTTTCAGAAAAAGATTATCAACACTTGTCAACTAATTTACTGCACCAAAAAACCCCAGTTTTTTACAGTCTGAAAGCAGCCGTTCTGATTACCACATTTTTTTCACTGAAAATTATTAGTAGTTGAACTATTAACTTTACGCTTGGTACTACTTGTTCCCTTTCAGAAATAATTCTTATTTGATTTTGTCACCAATCTCTTCCGCTCTTATTATAACTGTCAAAAACTGTAACATGAAAATTTAGTTGTGTAAAAAATATTTATTAAAAAAAAACTAATAAAAACTTTATGTTGAAAAAACTGCTAAAATTTTTTTTTTGTAGTTTTATAGTGAAATAGTCGTCTAATCTTCAGCTGAAGCTTACCTGCATTATCACTTTAGCTTATGACAACAAGAGATTGTAATAGAACGAAAAAAAAAAAAGAAGAAACAAGAAGAAACAACTTGTCTTTTTTTTGGCAATTTCTAATTCTAGAAAAGCTGTTAAAGTTAGAAGATAAAAATAAAATAAAATAAATAAAATACGATTGCAATAAGCAAGCTGTTATTTTTTTGAGAAACAGTTTTTTTTGCAACAGCTCAAATTCATATTTATTACTTACAAAAAATAAAATGTAAAAAAAAAAAATTTGCTTACCTAGAAGCCAAAATTTTTTATCAAGAATTAGAAAGAAGGTGAAAACAAAGATGTCGAACAACCGCATTGAAAATCTGAATTTTACTTCAGCGCTGCAATAATCTGCGTCGTTTAGAAAGGCAATGAAACAGAACAACAATGGCTTGACGTTATTTAACAAAACGTTTCAGAGGTTTCTGAAAAATTTATTATGATAAGAGTTATTCCGGTTGTCTTCAGAAAAACGTTTTCTTCTAGATGACAGTTGTACGAAAAAGACACTTGGTATGAGTTGCATAATTGTATGTTTCTATGTATCAGTTAATAGTTATGTAATTTTTAATCTACATCGCTTCAAGATCAGAATCACTTTTTTTATTACAGGCTTGAAGGTTAAATTTTTAATCTTCTATCAGTAATTTGTTAAATGCGTTGCACAAGTAAATGCTTTTACAATTTTCTCTTACTGGTTATACAATTTTCTGTTGTTACCTGTTTAGCCTTCATTTTGAATCAGCCTTATACTTTTTAACGTTTAGGATTGACCTGAAAATTTAAAAAAATTTTTTTGTGACAGTAGGTCACTTCTCTTGGGGCGTTTATATATTAAATATTTCATCGTATTTTACCTACTTTTTACGACAACAAAATTTACGTTTTTTTTTTTTTT
>UXUI01008332.1:508-14612 GCA_900576705.1 Enterobius vermicularis
CAGGTATCTGAAATAAAAAGTCAGTTGATTCAGTGTACAGTTACGCTTAGTCATTTATTGAACGACTGTTACTTTGCACAAGAGAATTTTTGTTGTACTTGGTGGGAAAAGGATCAGAAACAGGTGTCAAGTCGAAAAAAGTGGTAATGAAATTTGAAAATCTACTTGGACAACACGGAACTGCTGTCGCAAAACGACTTGGCTGGAAGCAAGGTAGTTTTTTCTTTCTGTCAAAATTTGCGTTTAGTAAGAAAACTAGGGAGCTAATAATTTTTTAATCTTTATTACATCTTCTTTGATTGGGAAGGACAATTAGTTGGCGGTCTTGACGACATCTTCAAGCTTCTTTTTTATTCTCCATTTATTCCTCTATTTCGCGTAGTCTTCGTCTTTCTTCTGAGCATTTGGATGGAAGTGTTATCTGTTGAGCGTTACTGTGCGAGAATTTTTATGGTGTTGAGTAGAATGCAGTCTAAACTTCTGCGGTCACTCGACTTCTTGTCAATGCTGAAGTAGCCTTTAGAGACACTGATGAAATGTTGCATTACTTTCTGAGTTTAATAATGAAATTTTAAGTTTTTTGTAAAGGAAACATTAATAGAATTTACTGGTCATTAGAAGCTTATACAATTAAGGTTTTAACAAATAACTTCATTGGTTGTGTATTTATTAGGCGTTTTATTCAAAGGTAGTTTCATAGGTTAAATATGCGTTTTTATGTTCAAGTCTTGTAACAGAGGCATAATTTACCAAATTTCATCGTACGAAAGATCCTTTTAAGAGTTCCTTCACTTTTTTCTTTTTAGATTTTTTGCGAAGGGGACGTTAATATATCAGAAAAAAGTGAATCTCGCCCCTCTATTGAGCACTGAAATCTGCTTCTTATCATGATTTTTTTACTGTTTGCCGATAGCATATTGACTGCTTTTGACTGTTACAAAACTCTGATAATTTTCTGAAAGTTGTCACAATTTTTGATAATACAACTTCAGAAACATAGTAATTTTTCAGATACTCTGCTAGTAAGCAAGACTTAGATTTCAAGTTAAATTCTTTGTTTTTTGGCGTTTTAGGCGATGAGGAAGAAACATGGTCGAAGAAAGCGATTGAAAGCTTAATGAAAAAATTACAAAAGCACAATAAGGAAGCACTTGGAAATTTAGAGCTGGCTTTGCAAGCTGAAGGCAAGCAACCTACTGAGTGTGTTACAATTCCACGCTCTTTAGATGGCCGTCTGCAGGTTAGTCTTGAATAGTGTTACTGATATGTCTACAAGACTGCCATTTCCATTAGTCTTTGCTTAATGTAGGACTTTTATTTATTGATGAAAGTTTATTGATGCTTTAACTTTTAAATGCTTGAGGCGTTTACTCGGTATCTTTCTACCTGTTTAAAATATTGTGTTTATTAAACTGCATGCAGTTTCAACATAGGAAAGCATTTGGTTTCGTTTACAGATCTCTCATCGTAAAGCGCTTCCTCATGTCATATACTGTCGAGTATATCGATGGCCAGATCTGCAATCTCACCATGAGTTAAAAGCAATTGATGAATGTAAATACTGTTATGAATCTGGACAAAAAGATGTTTGTATAAATCCGTACCACTACAAGCGCGTTGAAAACGCCGGTATTTTACCACCAGTATTAGTCCCACGATACTCCGAACATCCTCCAGTCCAGGATCCGCGTTATGTAACTTCGATGAATGTGCCAATGCCTTCATTTTCTTTAGATAATCCGCCTTCAAATATAGTTTATGGTTCTCCCTACAGCAGTTATGGGTATGGGAAGGTTTGTTCTTATTTGCTGTCCAAGTTTTTTGATATGTTTAAAGGTAGCCATGCAAAGCCAATTTTAAGGGTGAAGAGATGGATACTGGAGGACCGCTGCTTGCTACAAGAGTGCCAACGGTACCAGTAAGTTCTTAAATGTTTCAGATATAATGATTTGGAAGAAAGAGTCATACTTCCAGGCTATTACCGTGACACTGTGAAGAGGTAACTGCTTTTTTCAATTTTAGGTTTCTTATGAAGAACAAGAGCAGTGGGCAACCATAACGTATTTTGAATTGAACACAAGGGTGGGAGAACCATTTAAAGTATCATCACCAACGGTTGAAATCAATGGATTTACAGATCCAACAAGCAACACAAATCAGATTTGTCTTGGGGTCCTTGAAAACGTTAACCGTAACCCTCAAATCCAAACAACGCGCGGTTATATAGGCAAAGGTTCGTCTCGCTTCATTTTTGTATTTATAGTCAAAACTTGTTGGATATTTGTTTAGCTGTGAAATTCTCCAAGTACGTCAAAAGTAAAGCATTTTTGAGAATGTAGCATCCGTACTTTTTTTAAACCATGTTTATTCTTTGACAAAAAGAAAAGTTGGTCGTTTGTCCTGTTTCTCGTCATGTACATTTCGTTTAGTTTCTTGAATCTTTGCGGCCGAGGTAGCTTAGCGTTCTTCCTAGTTTTTGTAAATTTTTGGTTGCGCAGATATTGGCTGTTCTTACTTTATCAAGTTCTAAATGTTCATTTGCAGGAGTCAAATTAACGTATGTGCCGATACAAGGAGTGCTTTTTGCTGAGTGTCTTAGTGATAATGCTGTTTTCATTCAATCATTAAACTGTAATTGTTTTAACGGGTTTCACCCCTCAACAGTGTGCAAAATAACTAATGGAATGTCGTTGAAGATCTTTGACCTTTTGACATTTAAAAAGGTTAATAGACGTAATCTTATTTTTTATTTCCGACTTGGTATCTTTTTTTCTAGGTATGAGGGTTGGTTACTCTTTACTACTACAGTTTAAAAGGTTTGAATGTAGCTGAAATGCTTCGTTACAAACATTACAGAAACCTCATTTTTAGCAACTCGATAAGGCCATGAAGGAGCCACATTCGTTTGATTCCGTTTACGAATTGACAAAGATGACAATTATACGCATGTCATTTGTGAAAGGATGGGGGTCAGAATATCACAGACAAGATGTTACATCTACCCCTTGCTGGACTGAAATTCATCTTCATGCTCCTTTAAAGGTTTTAAAGAAATTTTCTTTTTGATTTCCAGTAATTCCATTTTATCGAACTTGTAACTTCATATATTTTGCGTTTAGGCATCAAAACTTATAGGGAAAAGCTTATAAAATTTACCAGTTTTTCTTACTTGCATCTCAGTTTTGAGTGAACAACAGATACTTTTTTTTAGTGGCTCGATAAAATACTCTCCAAAATGGGACAGTCAGCAAATCCAATTTCATCGTTGTCCTGATGTTCCCCGGCAGTTGACTGAACTTTCCGGACACCAAAATTCAAACAGTAATACAAACTCAAGAGTGATTAAAGTAAAACCATCCGAAGAAATTTTTTTCAAAGGTGCCTTATGGTCTTCCACACCGAATAATAAGGGCGATCGATGGCTTGTAAGACGTAGTTTGACTTTTAGTCCTTTCTGATTAAACACTACACGTTTTACCTGTAAGAATCTCTGTGTCCATTATTTCTCTTGCATCAAAATGAAATATATCTGGTTTTGGGAGGAATCTTTACCTTTGTTGTTGAAGTTTGCAGCGAAAGAAATGAGGAGGATACTTGAAAACGCAAGGGGAACTTATGGCACTATGCTTCAATGTCTAATTCTACAATTTGCTCTATAGTAATTTAGTTCTTTTTAGTGTCCCTTTGCTTGTTTGCTAAAATTTGCTGACTGTTAGTTATGCATCAGATGTTGACAACAGCTGTTTGTAAAAAGTAAGGAAATGTATCAAAATTAGAAGAGTCATTAGAACTTTTCAATGCCTAGAATTCAGTCATTTTTCCTTTACCTTCATCTCTTATGACTAATTTAAACCGCAACTTTCACTTCTTTATGGTCAACTTCTTTTCTTGCTCTGCTGGCAGAATAGCCAAAATCAGCGAGACAAGAAATTGCACCTACTTCTTTATACGGGCCATTCTTTTAAATTTTCAAATCTTGAATTCTTGAAAACAGTAAAGTAGTACTGTTTATTTATATAAATATATATGTGCAAATAAAATTTGATTTTAGACCGTACTCATAGAACCGTGATTGAAAAATCCTCGGCCGATTGTCTTTTTGTCTGCAGGTGATAAGAATAAATTTATAGAAAAGAACTTTTTCGGAATATTAAGGGAGGAAGATTGAAAGATAGAAGGGACAAGGGGAAGGCTTAAGCAAAAAATTTTGCTTTTTACTCGGTTTTTTTTTTTTTGAACAAGTTGCATCCTTATGCTTTCGAAAATTCAACAATACTTGTTCTGCCTACGTTATCAAATAAGAAAATTCGATAGTATGGTTGTCCAAACGGTTATTCAATCTACTAAGGGGTACTAACTGTCGCCGAGTACCTTGCAACGGAAAAGTCATTTTCACTCCTTTCAAAGTATGCCCTCATCAACTAAAAACGTAAAACCACACAGTGAAATAAACTGTATCAAGGAGGTCCGAAAGCAATGGCATAAAACCACCAGCAAAATATATTTGCTTACTAAAGGTGCTGTTGCATTAGGCATGCTAATCTTCTAAGTTTTGAAAATTTTTTTCTACTTTTAACCTACTTTCATTCCTTGTACGGGAGATTCTTGATCCAGCCGGATCTGTCTGCGGTAACTACAAACTTGTCTGTGCACTTCCTAACTTACACATTCTTCTGTTGAAGTTTCTTTTTTAATGTTATAACGTTCTGCAACGCTGCCTTGCCGGTAGTTTGCTATGTAATAACTGCAATTTGTACTTGCATTCTTAGGAACTCGAGAAGTTCAAATTCATCCTCTGAACAAATACTCTGCCTTTACGTTATATGACCATTTGCTGATCTGGCCAAAAATATCCACAAAATCAGTGCATCTTAGTTGAATAGGCAAAATTCAGTAACTCACAAGTTAACCAAAGCGGTTTCTGGAAAAGGCTTCTCCACAAACGTGCTCGTACGCTTGTCGAGACGATCTTTAAGATAACTTCTGGACAGAAATTTCCTGCCCATCGTTTTTTTGTGCATTACAAAAGCGATCGAACTATGGTAACGTATAGTATAAAAAATTTTAAAGAACGGCAAGGAGTAATTCACAGCGATTAAATTCAACACTGTACAGTTCAAAATCACAGTCATTATCCATTAGCTGGGTACTACTAACGAATCGGCATTGTACACTGCGATATTTCTCAAAACAAAACTTTAAAACTATGTCATTAAAATGTTTAGGAGAAGTGTATAGAAAAATTAGAAATTATCACAGACAAATCTGGCGAAGCCAAAAGCTGCACACACAAAAAGTGGTGGTAAGTCATCAGTAAAAAGCATAATACTGGAGGGTAAGAATGTTTACCCGCAGGAACGCCACACAATTTGAATATCTCGCGTTAATGCGATAAAGGATGGCAAATGGCAAAAAAATTCAAATGACTGTAGGTTCTGCTGTGCAGAATGCATTAGCTGAAGTATGTAACATGATATACAAAAAGAAACAGTAAAGAAAAAACACAAAATACTGCTTCCAACGCTTATTCTATACCTCCAACTTCACACATCTTTGTCATTGTCTTCCAGTCTTCTCCTTCTAGCAATCTCACTGCACGCTCTGCAGAAAGCCCTAAGAAGTCGTGAAGAATAAAAATGGAAGCAGTTGTCAAAATCTGAGTGTCATCCATAGGCACCGGTCGTTGCAGCACTATTTCTTGGGATTTTCGTTGAAATACCGCTGTAGTGACAACAATCAATGGAGAGGCGTTACTGAAGAGAATCGAATTTTCGAATTTTAAACGTTGAAAAACAGATGAAAACAGTTTTGTGTGCTCGATCTTTAGATGGATCGGCAGCAGTGCTTTAGTCACCTGTTTCAGATGGTTGTTGAGATATTGAGAAACAGATTTCAGGAGTTTAATTTCTTGCATTTTAAAGAGTTCCGTGTGCGTGTCTATAATATACAGCAAAAATAAACGTCCTCCACTTCATATTAGTGAAAAATAGTAAGAATGAGACAGTCTGCGTTGTGTTTCACTTTGTCTGTAATTTATTTTGGTCGTCGATAGGGGATTGCGTTTACATTTTTTTTTGCTTTTTTTTCCTTTTTTTTTTTTTATTTTTGATCCGGGTGACAACAAATAAAGTTCTCCCGGTTGGATAAGAGCAGTCTTGACGAGTACGTTGCTCAAAAGCCATTATTTTGTGACTGAGTGACCTTTACTTTTGACAGGAGTTCTTGAAGGAGATGTTTACGATGAAAATCCGGAGTGGGGAACAATAATTTCTAAAGTTTTGAAAAAAAATTTCAGGGTGGCTGAGGTACGAAAGGTTGAAAAAATGCTAAGTCATATGATGTGTAAGCTTTAGGAAAAAAAAGTTTAGGAAAGGAGTAAGTTGAGCTGAATTTGAGTCTGAACAAGGGGACAGTTTTAATGAAGCTTTGCTGATTGCAAGAGACAGCTATGTCGGCAGCAGGCAGAATTTGAGGGGTACCTGCCACTTAGCCTTTCTACTGCTTTCGTTGCAAGGTTTTATTTATAAGGTTTTGCGTGAAAATTTTTTTCTTTATTAGTCATTCATCCTGGTCATTTCCCTCCTGAACAACTTTCATTCTCAAAGGAAAATTGAGAGTAGAAATGCTGGAAAATTTGAAGAGTATTTGAAGTTTTGTTCGGATCTTAGCTTTTTTTCTGTTCTAGAAGAATTTGAAGGCTCGGTGGTAACTAATTATAATAAATTAGTGTTCGATCATTTTTTTATAAGGCTTATTTTTGAACTCTCGTTCTTCATCATTTTTCATTATTTAACATTTATTACCTATTTATTTAACTTATATTATTATCGGAGTAATGAATTTATTTTAAAGAGGGAAGAGATTTTATTTCAGTCAATCGCACCTTATAAACTTTGTTTAGCAGGACATTCGCATAAATTATAAGTGAGTTCTCTAGTACATTGCTGCTACGCGAAGTCTCGAGTATAACTGTTACTTTTTCGCAGCAACAGTTGAATTTTTTTTCGTGAGAGTACGGATTTCATCGGTTTCACTGTTTTGTTTTTCTGTCGAGAAACTATTTGAACAATTTTTTGCTTCATAGGTAAAAAACTATCCAGCAAAATGATGGGCGATGAAGATGACGTTGAAGATATGCCATTTGACGATGATGGTGAAATTTCAAGTGATCAGTGGCAGGTAGCCTATTGTTGCTTTTAAGCATTCACTGTTTTATGTCATTTTTTCTGAATCAATTTTTCTGATTTTAGGAAGCTTGCTGGGTAGTTATATCTGCATATTTTGATGAAAAGGGTTTGGTACGTCAACAGCTTGATAGCTTTGACGAATTTATTCAAATGAACGTTCAACGAATTGTGGAGGACTCACCGCCTGTAGAGTTGCAGTCAGAAGTTCAACATTTTTCAGGTTACTGAACATGTCTCTTTTGTCTTTAGAGTTTTATTGTATTCGTTTACAGCTTCTTGGTGTTAGTGCTGTAATCATAAAACGTTGTAATTTCATATGTCTGCCTAGGTGATGCTGAAAATCCTACAAAGTTCTCTTTAAAATTCGACCAAATTTATCTTTCAAAACCAACCCACTGGGAAAAAGATGGCGCTCCAACTCCCATGATGCCTAATGAGGTGCTCTTCATTTATTTTATCATTGCCTATATTTTATCAGCTTAAGCTAGATTCAGTGTTTATTAATAAGTGTTTGCAACAGTTCTGAGGATTGTAATGGTTCAGCAGGAGTAAATTTATCTGTTGAACATTTTGAAAGCAAATGTTTTTAGAACTGCTGCTTGCTTCAGAAGCGAAAAAAGTTTTAAAATGAATTAGTTTTTTTGTGGTATCAGTAAAATGTTTACAGTTTTTAGATAGTTTAAATATGAGAGTATGAACAGTCTCCTGCTAGTAGGAAAATGCAGTTTTTTAGGCGAGATTAAGAAACCTAACTTATTCCTCCCCTTTGTACGTCGATATTACGAAGACAATGTCTCGTGAAGGGGAAGAACCTCGTGATATGAAATATGAAAAGGTCTTTGTGGGGAAAATACCAATAATGCTAAGGTAAGTAAGTTAGTGAAAAAAATTTTGTTCGAACGTTGCTTCAATTTTACGTCTCTTGGCTTCTTAATTAAAATTTTTAATTTGTAGGTCATCGTATTGTATGCTTTCGAATATGTCTGACCGTGATTTGACGGAACTTAATGAGTGTCCACTAGATCCAGGAGGCTATTTTATAATTAACGGCTCTGAAAAAGTATGATATTGATTGCCTTAGCTACTGTACTTGGGACTTTGCTGGGGTTTCATAAGGTGTTTTAGGTTTTGATCGCGCAAGAAAAAATGGCAACAAATACTGTGTATGTGTTTTCAATGAAGGATAGCAAATACGCTTATAAAGCTGAATGTAGATCTTGCTTAGAAAATTCCAGGTTTAAATTGAAGTTTTTTTTGATCAGTTATACATTTTAGGCTTCTGTTTAAAAAAGTGTCTGAAATACCTACCTTTTTAGTCGTCCCACTTCAACAATTTGGGTGAATATGTTAGCCAGAGGTGGTGGTGGCGGTAAGAAGACTGCGATGGGCCAGAAGATCATTGCAATCCTTCCTTACATTAAGCAAGTGAGTGTTCCGGTTCTTTGATAAATTTTCTAATGTCTTTTGTCAGATTTCAGGAAGTTTTATCTCGTACTAAATTTTAGGAAATCCCTGTTATGATTGTTTTTCGTGCCTTAGGGTTCGTATCAGATCATGACATTTTGGAACATATAATATATGATTTTGAAGATCCAGAAATGATGGAGATGGTTAAGCCCAGCCTCGACGAAGCCTTTGTTATACAAGTAAGGAAGAGTTTTGCTGAAATTGATCACTTTTAAATTTACGACATTTTTGCATTTATCAGGAGCAAAACGTGGCTTTGAATTTTATCGGTGCACGTGGTGCGAAACCAGGAGTAACCAAGGAGCAGCGTATAAAGTATGCGCGCGAGATTCTTCAAAAAGAGATGCTGCCTCATGTTGGGATATCAGATTTTTGCGAAACTAAAAAAGCTGTAAGTCCTTGTAATTTTAAATAGAAAGCCCAGATTCAGTTGGAAAACCATAATTTTTTAGTATTTCATTGGTTACATGGTACACCGATTACTCTTAGCTGCTTTGGGCCGTCGAGAATTGGATGACAGGGACCACATCGGGAACAAACGTCTAGATCTTGCCGGACCACTTCTTGCTTTTTTATTTAGGGCTTTATTCAGGAATTTATTGAAAGAGGTATTCGAAAGTGGTTTTGAAGAGGTTATTTGATGTGAACTCAGATCTTAAGGTGTGGTCAAGTTATGTTTGTGCAGGTGCGGTTGACTGCTCAAAAGTACATAAACAAAAATGGCGACTTTAATTTGGATGTATGTGTCAAAACCTCAACTATCACTAGAGGCCTTGCATATTCGTTGGCAACTGGTAATTGGGGTGATCAGAAAAAAGCTCATCAGTCGAGAGCCGGAGTGAGCCAGGTAATTACTTGCTAGTCTTTAGTTTTTTTTTTTTTTTTGTAGAGGATAGTTTTTTATTTCATGTTTAGGTCTTAAATAGGCTAACGTATACTGCTACACTTTCTCATCTTCGAAGATGCAACTCTCCAATTGGTCGTGAGGGTAAGTTAGCCAAGCCAAGGCAATTGCATAATACACAGTGGGGTATGGTTTGCCCTGCTGAAACACCAGAAGGACAGGCAGTGGGATTAGTGAAGAACCTTGCACTTATGGCTTACATATCTGTTGGTAGTATGCCTGAACCAATTCTTGAGTTCTTGGAAGAATGGTCGATGGAAAATTTAGAAGGTTTTTGCAGTCCTTTTCAAATGATTTTTGAGAAGTTATAGGAAGATATTCAAGTAGAAGACTGTGGTATTTTCAGAAGTCGCACCATCTGCTATTGCTGATGCAACAAAAATATTTGTCAATGGTGCCTGGGTAGGGATTCATCGAGAACCGGAACAGCTTATGGCTACATTAAAAAAACTCCGGAGAGAGATGGATATCATCGTTTCGGAAGTAAATTTAGTATTTACAAACTTTCTCTATTGTTTTTTTCCCTGCTGTTATTGTTTCAAGGTGTCGATGGTTCGTGATATTCGTGATAGGGAAATTCGAATTTATACTGACGCTGGGCGCGTCTGTCGCCCGCTTCTTATTGTCGATGAACATCAGAACTTGGCTTTGAAAAAGAAACACATTGATCAGTTGAAAGATCCTGCAATCAATTATTCCTGGTCTGACCTTGTGGCTGGAGGTGTTGTTGAATTAATTGACGCTATGGAAGAAGGTATGGAAGTTTTAATTTATCTGAGATATTTCTTTTTTGAAGCAACGCAACAAAGTATTCTGAGATTATAATAAATTTTTTTTAAAAGAAGGATAAGAGTTGCGAACACTGGTTTTGAAATAAAATGTTTTTGTTTTTTTAAATTTGCACACGATAACTTTGTTTTGTAGAGACCGTTATGTTGGTCATGACTCCTGAAGATTTGAAGTCTGGTGGGTACTGTGATTCTTACACTCATTGCGAGATTCATCCAGCTATGATATTGGGAGTCTGTGCCTCTATTATTCCTTTTCCTGACCACAACCAGAGTCCTAGGAATACATATCAAGTAATCGCTAAGTCAACTACTTCTTATCATTAATTACCTTGATGTGAAATTGTTCCACGGTTTCTTCAATTTTTCCAGAGTGCTATGGGTAAACAGGCTATGGGCGTTTACACCACCAACTTCCACGTCCGAATGGATACACTGGCTCATGTCTTGTATTATCCTCAGAAGCCTTTAGTCACAACGCGGTCTATGGAGTATCTTAGGTTTACATTGCCTTTTATTGTTGTCTTAGATCTTTTTCATATGTTTTTAACATTTTCAAAAATACAGGTTTAACGAGCTTCCTGCTGGAATTAATGCTGTCGTAGCCATCTTGACTTACACGGGCTACAATCAGGAAGATTCAGTCATTATGAATTCGTCTGGGATTGATAGGGGTTTATTTAGATCGGTTGGTTTTTGATGTACCTGAAATTAGAATCATGGATTCTTCTATCTTGCTACTTTTAGGTCTTTTATCGTTCATACAGAGATCAGGAAGCAAACTTAGATAATGCAAATGAAGAGCTTATTGAGAAACCAACTAGGTCAGTAAATTAATTTTCTTTTATTGTTCTTTTTTTATCACTACTAAGTGTACTGATGGCTTCAGGGAAAAATGCTCGGGGATGCGCCATTCTCTTTATGACAAGTTAGACGATGATGGCATTATCTCTCCAGGGATGCGTGTTTCTGGTGACGATGTAATTATAGGGAAAACTATATCATTACCTGATGTTGTAAGCTTTTTTCTCATGACAGACACTTTATAATGGGCAGTGTTACCTCCGTCATCACTTTTTGGGTATGCCGATGAGAGATATTTAGTTCGAGTTTTTTTGAGGAGGATGACCTGGACGCAAACGCCAAGAAATACACGAAACGCGACGCAAGTACATTTTTGAGAAGCAGCGAAACCGGAATTGTTGATCAGGTACATAAATCTTTTATCACCACATATTCTTTCAAAGCCGCATTTTTTTCTTTATAGAGCTTCTTTTGCCTTGAAAATAACTGAAAACTTTCTTAAGGTTATGCTTACTTTGAATACTGATGGCAATAAATTTGTCAAAATTCGTGTTAGATCAGTTCGACTGCCACAAATTGGCGACAAGTTTGCGTCGAGACATGGCCAGAAGGGTACAATGGGTATGATGTACAGACAGGTAGTTTATCCTGTAAAGAAATTTGAGTAAATTATAAGTTGTTCATTGGAGATAGGTCAAGTATGGTGAGGCAGTTTTACTTTTTCTTTCTGCATCTCATAATTGATTTTTTAAGGAGGATATGCCATTTACCAACGAGGGAATCACTCCAGATATTATTATCAACCCTCACGCAGTTCCGTCTCGTATGACAATTGGCCATTTAATCGAATGCTTACAAGGGAAGGTTGGTAAAAACCAAGAAGATAACTCATCCTGACGGTTCAGGTTTTTTTTACAGTGTCCAGCTTTCAAGCTTTTTTCTTGACTTTTTTTGCAGCTCTCTGCTAATAAAGGAGAAATTGGTGATGCAACGCCTTTTAATGATACTGTTAACGTACAAAAGATCAGCAACTTATTACAAGAATATGGTTATCATTTAAGAGGGAATGAGGTTATGTATAATGGGCATACTGGAAGGAAGTTGACTACACAGGTTGGTGTTTTCTTTGTTTTTTCATTTTTTTGATATCAATTTCCTGTTTCGTAGGTGTTTTTGGGACCAACTTATTATCAGCGGCTAAAGCATATGGTTGACGATAAAATTCATTCTCGTGCACGAGGTCCTGTTCAGATGATGAACCGACAGCCTATGGAGGGTAGAGCTAGGTATAAAACGATTTATTTCTTGGTTTGTCATGCTGGTTTCAGTACGCAAAGATTTGTTTTAATAATTCTTTTACAGGGATGGCGGTTTACGATTTGGTGAAATGGAACGTGACTGTCAAATATCCCATGGTGCGGCGCAATTTTTACGTGAGCGCCTGTTTGAAGTTTCGGATCCTTACCATGTATACGTTTGTAATAATTGCGGGCTTATTGTTATTGCTAATCTTCGAACGAACTCGTTTGAATGCAAGGTAAATTGTTTAAGTTTTCTTGTTTATAAATTGCTGGTATTTTTTTGCTGATATTAGCCGTAATTACTAGCTTTTCCGAGCAGTTCATGTAGGTGTAGCACCTTTTTTTGCCAGTACAGTTGAATTTGGATTTTGATTAGTTTTTTGATTTTTCAGGCTTGCCGCAATAAAACGCAAGTTTCTGCAGTACGTATTCCTTATGCGTGTAAATTATTGTTTCAAGAGTTAATGTCGATGTCAATAGCGCCTCGTCTAATGGTTTCTTGAGTGTAAATTATTTTAATACACTCTTAATACTTGTTTTTAGTGTTCATTATCCGATTTGTCTTTGTTTTGCTATGTGGTTTGATTTCTGAATCGGTGATGCTTTTTTCTCAATAAGTGACTCATCTGAAGCTCCTTGGCTTTACAAATAACTTTTAAGAAAAAGTAGTTGTATTGTGAGGGACTAGATTCGTCGAATAAGCGCAGTTATTCTTCATAGGAATCAGCGGTCGTGCATAAATATCCCAAAGTGTAGTCTCTTGTTAAAAAGCAAAAGGAAAAGGTTCAACTGGGAATTTGAATATCTTTCAGTTGAGTCACTTTCTACATTCGGGTAGTTAACTCATCTCCATTTTTTAAAACTGAATTTTGTTTGTGTATTGTTTAATGGAGATGGGGATGCATTTTGCCAGAAGTTGTTAATATATCACTTTGATCTTCTCTAGAGTTATCTTCCTGGTTGAATTCTTAAGCTAAAGGCAGAGTTTGTTGTACCAAAAGTGACCTTTATGGGGCATTTTTAGCATATTAACTGTCAACTGAATTGGTCTCATTTGCTTTTTGAGGCATGGATTCTTTGCATTCTAGAAAAGGACTGATGGAGATTGAATGGACTTTTTGTCTTTTATGACAAATGTTTGTAAATGAGAGTGGGGGTGAAGATATGGAAGTTTTGTTGCTGTGTTGTGCAAGGAACAGTTATGTAAATAAAATTTTCATGAAGTAGTCATTTGAACATCGGTTTACAGGTGGGCAGTTCTTGATGGCTTTTAGGCCCACAGAAAGAGCGCTGAGGGTTTACCGGAATACTTCGTTCATCGGATGAATTTAGTAGTGGGAGCGGGATTGTGAAGAACGCAATGGTGACCGTTAGAAGTGTTTAATTTTTGTATTTTGGTGCATTGGTGGTTATTTTTTGGACAATGTTTAGTTTCAGCGGTTTAGGAGGAGAATTTTCAAGTAACCATTGAATATTTAATATATGAGCAATTGCAGTGAGTGGATGGTGGCAGATAGTGTCAGAGGTTTTGGGTGCCGTTATTTGTTGTTTGCACATATGTTGTTAGGGAAATTAAGTTGTTCTATTTTGTAAAAACTTTTTTGGTTTAACCAATTAAATGCTGATGTGTATATATATATATATATATATATA
>UXUI01008339.1:14903-25016 GCA_900576705.1 Enterobius vermicularis
TGAGCGGGGAAGCCGTTGAGACTAGATGCTCCCCAAAACTAACCGTAGTGACAGTTGCCAATGACGACAACTTTCTGCTCATCAATTTCTCCAAACCAATTGAAGTTTGGTCAACAGTCTCTCGGCGCATTGCCACTCAAACAAGTAATACAACCATGAGTTTTTGAGGCTGTTCTTTTATCCTTTATACTAGGAGCTCTTCACCTTCGCATGACCGCTTCAAAACTTCTGGTAACGGCACGTCCCATCCCCTTTAAAAAGAATAAACCACCATCACTAGCGCATCATGAAGCTTCTAAAGAGTCGATAAGGGTAAATATCTGAAAAATGTCACACGAAATGTTAACAGATTCGGACATAAAATAACAAGTTTAATGAATCTTATACCACTAGATATTGATCTGGCAAGTATAAACAGTAATCGCTTATTCTATTAACCCTTGAATTCTGATCATGAGTTATGTGCTATGTAGCTATAATTATTATCGTAACACTGTTATACAACTTGTACATCCAAATGCACAGTAAATAATTGTTACGATTGTTCTAGTAATGTGTGTTGTCATCTAACAGTATAAAAAACAAAATTTTCTAAGATCACGAGCCTACAGCGCGAGTGTCCAACTGCGACTAATACAAAACTGTTGAGCAAACGCACACTTCAAACTTTAGTTGCAGTAAACGTTGTAATTAAGAGAGACAAGCAAAAAATTTCCTCTGCCATAAGTAATAGAAAGAATATTCTCATTTGCTCCCGAAAAGAATAAATAAATGAACGAAAAGAAAGTAAATTACTGCGTTATTGAGTTGGTTTCAAAGAACATTTGGGAAAGCCAGCATTGATCAGAAAAGAATGGAAGTTATCAGTAAAAAAATTTAATGACCGTTGAATTACAAAATATAAAAATGCATAACAGTGCAAGGGTTAGAGTAATCTTTCCTTCACCACTCATATTCATTACGTTTCTGAAATCCCTAAAAGCTGTGGCGCAACACTTTCAACATCATAGCACAACGGCAAATTGCTAAACCGTGGTTTAGCTGTCCGAACCACATTCTTCCACCTGTCTGGTATGTTATCAACACCGAAACGAGCACCTTAAGTTCCAATTACTAAACCCTCTACGTTAATTAGACGAACAGCACAAGGAAGTAAACAAATCCAAAATCTACCGAGCAGCGCAGCCACAATGGCACCGTTAGTATCAGTGTCACCTCCTCGACGGATTGAAGAAATAACACCAGTCGCGAAATCCGGTGCATGTAGAAGTTCGTAAAATGCACTCTAAATTACTGAACACTGAGATATAGCCACAGGGAGTTGACTGAGTGGCAACAAACACACTGAACAGATGTAAAAAAAAGACTATGGCTGAAACAACTCAACCATTAGTTTTTCTAGTCAAACAATCGAGCAACTTTTAATTTCTACCTGGAGAGCTATTCCAATATACCCCATTGATGAAGTGTCACCATTTACTAATCCATCTCGCACTTTTACTGGTACTGCACGGTCTTTTGAAACATTCAACAAGTCCCTAACATCTTCTGTTTTGCAAATGTCCAAAGCTTTCTTATACGCATCCTATAAAATAGAAGAGGGCAGTGTAAAGTTCATTATAAAATAATACCAACTTAAAAACTGATACATACAAAGCAAAATCTAATCAATTTTTTTCATTTTCCAAGTAGTTTAGCAAACACTAAATCTTGGAAAAGATATCTAAAAAAAATTACGGGACAAATATAGCTTCAAGAAACGTTAATGCCTAGTATTAATTCTTGTTTAACATCTAATAGGAAACCCAATAATGATAAAAGTAACCTCTGGTGACTTTTCATTAACAAGTTCTCTAATAGCAAAGCCGTAAACGACTGTTGCATCAACACAGATATCATCACAGTGCGTTAAACGGCAATCAGACTCTATTGTCATCCTAGCTCTAAAACTAGACCCTTAAAACTTTTTCAAAGAAATTAGCTTACTGAAAGTGTGTGAAAGATACGAATAACTAGACTGAAGACTAATTTGAGTTTTTTAACCGAAAATCCAGTGCCAAGATTTGGCTATCAAAATTATTATTGGCCAGATAAACAAAAAATTGAAGATTAAGCTCTGTTTATTATTCAAACAATTATTATAGTAAAGATGAAGTAAAACTCACTTCTCATCAGAAAAGTTAGAAACTGCTACAGCAAGAGGAGATATTCGCATTAAGCAACCATTACTTCTAGAACCGCTGTTATACTTTTTTACATTTTCCAGTACGCGTTTCAAAATATTGTCCTTTATTTCCTGGTCTATCTTCAGCACCGAACCGTTTTTTGGAAACTCTTCTGAACTATAATAAATTTATACTCCAAAAGCCTAGAAAGTTAGAGGATTTAACTTAAAGTTAGACTTTTTTACGTAATCTCTTGGATTTTCTGAAGGTTCATTGGTTGCCCGAGTAGGACATACTCTTGAAGCCGTCAATTAACATGAAAGTGCATAGGTCATACAACTGAGATGCTAACTCTCATTAAAAATAGAAAATTTCAAAAAAAATTTTCTACTCTTTTCTTTCTGAAGAAAACAGACTCTTAAATCTCACTTCACCTCTTCTTCAATTTTTAACGAACGATTAACTGTGATTGCTAGAGACATCTTTGAAAAATATAGCAAAAGAAAACTTCAAGCATTTGTCATTAAAAATAAGATCACTTTCAGTTCAAAAACGATTAGCTATTTGTAGACACTTTTGTTCCACAAAACTTAAATGGTAAGGAGGCAGCACATTCGAAGAACTGCAATTTGGGAGGCAAAACTGGATGCAAAGCTGCAACTCCCAGAGCATTTCAGCGCATTATGAAGATGTGAGCATTCAAGAAAACCTGAAAAATGGGTGCTGACCATTTTTCAAAGTAAACACGCGCAAAACTATGTAAATGACAATGAACAATTCTAATGATGCTGCAAATTTTTAAAAAACACTTTTTTGAAATTCCAAGGAAAATTTTTCGGATTCAAAATAAATACACAACCCATCCCACACGCTCTGTGCTGTAATAGATTTCCACAAAGTTATGCAAAACCATTATGGTCTGATCCTTTGACAAAATAGATTTTTTTCTACAGTTCACTGAATTTCAAGTTGCTATAATTTACACATTCATCTAGATTTTCAAAGTCGTACAGTAAAATAAAAACAGTAAGGCTGTAAAATAATCCTTTTGTACAAAAAATTTTTACCTCTGCTGCACATCAGCTACTTTAGAAAGCCGTTCCAGGCAAATTAACGACGGAAAAAAGCATCAGAGAAAGAGCTATTTGATAATAAATGTTGTAATACTGAATATCAACTTCAAAAAACAGCTAGCACCCTGCGATGTAAAATCTGTCATCTGATCTGAGCACTAGCAAATCATATTCCCTTTCCAAAAAAGGTAGTCAGAGTTTTTCCTGATTCACTAAATTTTAATTAGCCAGGTCAGGTAGAAAATTGGCGCGAATGGTGGGTGCTCAAACCCCCTTTTTCACGGACAACACAATTACTGCGTTCTACAACAACGAGAAGAAATTTTTGCCTCAGTATTTCAAGGAACGTCTCGTTACACGTTAAGGTTTAGACCGTGAAAAAAAATGAAGACGCAGCAAAGCAAAGCTCTGTTATTCCATCCATATTAGACTTCTAAGTCCACTAAGTAAGAGCAGAGTAGCTGAAACTCTGCAGCTGTTACAAGTTTAGATAACCCTAAATTAAGAAATTCTTTTTCACGTATTATTCTGTAAGAATTTTTTTTCTTAAAAAAAAAAATTATTCGACTTTTATACACTTACTTACAGTGAGTCTTTCGCAAATTAACCAAACAAAAGAAAAACATACCGACAGAAAGAGCTGCTGTTGTAGCCATTCCAATATCTGGCGGAGAAGAATGCGACCACTCCACGTAAGCAGTGGCTACATCAGCAGCATCAAATTTCTTCAGCCTACAAAGGCTAGTCGCAAGCGAAAAAGCCATTTCGGAATCATCTGTTACCTAAACTAATTTTCCTCGCAACTAAGTAACAATTAAATATGTCGAAAAAGATTTTACTATCTGAAGTAAAAAAAATAGATTCCACCTATAACGCTTGAAGATATTGGGTAAATCCACTCATTTCTAGTACACAAGGTTGAAAGTACCGAGAATAAAAAGCCAAAAACGAGAATTATTTATATTTAGTAGAAAAGCTTCAATGAAAAACTGGTAAAATCTAATACTTGGCCTGGAGACATATTAAAGGGTCCACCTCCCAGTATGGGTAGGAAACCATCTGGCTCCGAATCCATCTTTAACATCATTTCAGTACGTCTCGCATCACTGAACTCGTAACGGCACCCAAGAGCGTCTCCGATCAACTGACCGTACAAACAACCTAACGCTCGTTTTAACATCTATAACCTGGACCTCAATAACAGGTTAGGCACTACCTAAACCGTATGAAACGACCAAAATTCGTGAACAACTTGCCGCAGAGGACTACTCAAACTAGTGGCATGTGCCTAATTGTAAAGTTCAAACCACCTGAATATAATCGATCCTACAAAATTCTTTCCTCACAATGATAAACCTTTTAAATAACGATTCTAATCAAAACTAGGTACCTACTAAGCGAACAAAACAATGGTTCACACAGAGTTAAAAGAAGAAAAACAGCCCCAGAAGAAACAAATAACGTCGTGCAAGCAGAATAATACTTTAAAAAAGACTAAATTTTCACACGCCTCCAAAAATTTCGAGTCAAATTTTGTCATGACACTCAAAGGCAAAAAACACAACGCTTCCTCATCTTATCTTCATATAAAATTGCTTTTTACTGATGAAACTTTCATATCCTTAGGTTGGTTGGAAAACTTGCCCCTAGAACTCGTTTTGCTGCAACTTCCTTGTCGCATAAAACACTCGCATTTAGACGCCTTTCCAGGAAAGCGATTTGTTTACTTCAATCAGGGTTTCCATAACTTCAAAACCATCCTGAGCAAAAAATGTCCAATCTAGTTTGGAAAAAAGCTACCAGTTAAAAACCCAGTCACCAGCCCGTAGCTTCAAAAGAAAACAACTCGTAAACAAAACCAACTTTCAAATTTCTTTTAAAAAATGAATGGAATTTCTAAACCAATGTAAATAATAAGTTATTAATGACGTACCTAATAAGCTTTCGAAAAAACTTCTTGAATGTGCCCAATTTGAAGCCGTCATCAACTGAGTCCCTCTTAAAACGCTCTATTACAGCATTTCCTAGACCGTAAAAGTCAAGGTTTAAGCATCATCCCAATTAGTGCCAGCATATGTGCTCGGGAAAAAAATTAGTAGTTTCATTTTCAAGATGTGTCTTTTCAAAATAAGGCCGTTTGCCTATCAACGGCCCACACCATGCGCTCATAACTGTGGCCTACTCGCCAACTAAGTTTCATTATAAAGTAGGATCTCAAAGATGGCTGTGAAAATGACGCCGAAGTTCATATAGGCCGACTTAATGATAAGAACAAGACGGTTTTCACAAAACTGCAGCACTAATGCTGGCTAATGAAACTTCCTATAAAACTGGAAGCAAATCTAAAAAATTGTAACATGCTGCGTGCTTAGCCAGCAACTAGGAATTTTACGCAATCTATTTTTGACGGTATGCCGCGGGGATGGAGCAGAAAAGAATGTTGTTTTTCTGACAAATACTACTCATAGCGAAAACATTGGATTAAACCGCCCAAAAAGCTGTACTTTCAAAACAGTTAGATGGTGCAAACAGCTTTTGTGTTACTTTGAGAATCAAACATGGACACCGGATCATCTTGCTTAAATGAAAGAATGATAAAATGATAAAATAAACCCTATACGGCAAGATAAAGTTCATACTTTTTTCGTCTCATCCGCTTCTTGCATCAAATAATCGGGTAATCAATAAGTGACAAAAAATTACAATGTAAAATCTTACTAATTTTAGTGCTAATAATCAGAGTACAAGTTACGCATACGTTATTTACAGTTAGTTGCTTTAATTGTTGAACGATCAAACGAGCATCTGATAGTTATACAAAAACTGCACCAAGACTACAAAGTAAACACATTAAAACTCAGAAGTGACACAAGATGCTCTGTCTAACTAGTCGTCTGGAAGATCACTAAATCAACAGCAATACGAAACAGAAGTAAATGTTTCTAACAGATTCAGATGACATGAGAGAAGTCTTTCTCAAAACATCCGCATGACTCAGCTATCAACCGTCTTTTATGTGCCGTGAAACTTACCTCAGTCTTAACTTTCGGGTTCTTACAGAGAAGCTTTCTTTATTTTTGGCAATTTTCCACTATGAGCTACTGCCTAAAGGGCTTATTTCAAAACCTTTCAAAATTTCCCCTACACCGTTTCCTTTTAGTGGCATGGACTGTACAGGTTCTGTTTGGCTGTCAGTACTTCTAGAATTATTTAATTCGCGATCTTCCAATTTTTGAAAAGTTTTTGACCATTCAGAGCTTCTGTTTTTCGCAGTGTATTTGTCATCAGAATTGTATTTGCAAGGAACTGGACTCCATTTTTTTGCGTTCTTAAGATCTTACGTTTTCTGGAAATTATCGTTTATTCGAATCCTTCCTGTGACATTACTACACGCAATTAGACGAATCAGTTCCAGTGAATCTACGTCGCAATTGCATATGGCTGGAAGACGATGATAATGCAAGGTTGACTTTAAACTGGACGGTTCTGTTGATTTATAGCCTGATTATATTTCATTAAATACCTGAACGAATCATGACTTAGACTGAAAACAACAACAGCTCTGATCACCTTTTTATTATACAGCAAAGGAGCAGACAATATTTACTAGTTATCTCTGCGAATTTTAACGTAAAAGTAGTTTTGTGAAGTTTTTCCTGTTTGACCTGAGACGAGTGAATGCAGAGTTGGAGCGGCACATCTGTGGTTAAGAATTTCATAGTAAGAAATCGCACTGCATTAAATGAACTCTTCAGAAGAAAGAGGCCGTTTACTACCACTCCCTTCCCTTTAACTTCCTCCAGTAAATGCCTGACATGTAACATAATTTACCAATTCAATCTCGTCCGTCTTTGCCGGAGTTTCGGGATCTTATTTAATGTCAACTTAATTTTAATTTCAGCTCAATCTCGTTGCATAATTAATAATGACTTATAGTTCTCATGTTACACTGCACTATACTGCACGTATATTAGGCGCAATATTAAAATGCTACTCTACAACGTATAACCAAGAAGTAAATATTTTTGGGGGGATGGAGTGATGCGGTTTTTTGAAAGTCTTATTAATCAACACCGGTCAAAATTTTAATGCTGTATTGCATCTCATCTTTGGTAGAGTATTCTTTCGGATAATCGCCTCGTTTGTTCTTTGGTCACGAAAAAATGTTTCAGTTTATTTATCAAAAATAAACTTGATCTTTACCTAGTAAAGTTGAAGAAAATTAAGGAATAGAGCAAAAGTTGTCTAAAGTAGTTCATTTAAAAAAAACTTCGAAATGAAGGGTTATTCGGAAGTTAACCTACTAAGGGTGTTTACATCAAGTCCGGTGCTATTTGGAGGTTCATTGAATAATGCAATGATTTTAATAGACGGTGAAAAATTATTTTTAATCAAGTTAAAGTAATCAGGCAAACAGTGCCCTTCCAATTAAATTGCCTTTTTAAATAAATACACTTCGTTTATCGAAGTGTAAGACGGCATAAAATTTAAATTAGAGCTCAGTAGGCTAAAGACTTTTAGATTATGTTTCTTGAACCAGAATATATTCAAGTTTATTTGAACCGTGATAGTGGTCATAATAAAGAGTTTATTCCATAAGGCGCCACATAGCGATGCAGTTCCGAACTAAGTGTTGGCTTACAGATTTGAATTAATCAAAAAGAGTGTGAAAGCGCTATTCTTTCTGCATCGACTACCGTCGCTTGAAGTATATGTGGTCGACATGCAGATTTGCTGTAACAAGTTTGCCTTTCTGAAGGACTTTATCGAAGTGATGAAGCATACGAAGCAACGGGGTTTCTTGTTCCGACGAATTCCTAGCAAACATACAGGTAGTTGAGAAACGATGTAATCTGGAAATTGTAAACAGCGAACTGGATTTGCACGATCGGTTGACTAGGTGATTAAACAACAACAACAAGAGAGAGTTTCTTGTTTTCACGCCGAAGGTTTTGATTACACTGTAAGCAACTGACTAGCAAGTAGAAAATAACTTTTAAATTTAAAATTTGTGAACAACCCACCTAGCCTCTGAAAGCTGTTCGCCGTAGAGCTTCAATAAGAAGAAAAAAGATTTTGAAAACTGGGTGTATAAGCAGACATCATAGAGCGCCAGTCTCACGGTCGGTATTTACATGCCCTTTCGGGTGACTACAGCTCTTGTCTAGACCGCGAACTTTGCCCTCCTTATTATGATTGTGCTCTCTGAATTTCAGAAACTTTTCAGAGCTGTACTTCAAGACCTTTGAAATTCCACGTTGTTGGTAATCGAGTAATTCCAGATATACAGTACTTCCGGGGGCTTTGCCTATAGGTATTTCTTTATCCGACTTCACTTTCCTTTGTTAGATGATGGTACTGTAAAAAACGCATCAGAAGTGCAATAATGGAGTAAGCACCTGTATCAGGATTTATCAAATGGTTGAGCGCTTTTATGTATGTCTGTATCGATCATTCGTGCGATGTGACGACCTGACTGGTAAAAATTACCTGAAACAACAAAAAACATGAAGTTGCGCTTTAAACTGCAACTTTTTCAAAAGTTCATAAACAAGTCAAAGTTAATTCCATTAACTACTGCTGCTGTTGTAAATTCATTACCTTTTTAGAAAATAAAAATAGATAAATATGGTAGTTTTCAGTAATGCACTGTCTGTTTGTTGCACATTTCCATAATTTTTTCTGTTCCTTGGGCGACCCTCTGTGAAACTAATGTTGACTGTAGCAAACAGGCAATATATTTCAGTTTAAGAAACCTAATCTAAAATGGTCTACTGTAGTATGCACATGAACTCAATATCTCCTTGCACCACGACCATTTCAGTGCTCTCTACCACTATTAGTCAAATTGTTTAGAAGTTTACACTGCCTCAGTTTATGTGGGACAGCGCTGGAACAGATCATTTTTAAGGCAACTTGCTGTGAAAGGTTGCTACTCATTCGAAATAGCACTTGATAATGGGAAAAGCGATGCTTGCACGGTTTTTAGCAGCAGTTACAGATAGTTCTTCTCATAGGAATTTAAGTTTATGGCCTTATTGCAACGCTTAATGATTGCCTGCTGAGGTCTGATCACCTAAAAATGGCTCACTATGAAGCAAAGCAATGAAGTCACAGTAATTATTGAACCTTCAATTTTTGTTGCCACCTGACCAAAAAACATCTTTTGGTTAAGCTCTTCACCTTTCTTTTGTTGTGCATGTTTATGACAGCCTATTGATAGGGAACTACAAAGTCTATTTATACATATTTGTCCTAGCTTCGGCTTTCTTCATCACTTAATGTTGTAAGTGTGCTGTACCTATTTATAAAAATCACGATTTGAAACCACTCTTCCTTAATCTAACGATTGATCAAAACTGCTTCGACAGCATTACAGCAAAGAACGGGCTCATCAAATTTTTTGAGGCAAACACCTGCTTCCTTCATTATTCGTTTACTCCGATGATTTTCAAACAATCAGAGAACTGGTGCCCTACAACTACAGTCTTACTGTCAATGCAGGCAGAATGACACGTAATTTTCACTTTAATTATGGGAGAGGCTGCACAGCAAGCACTGTTAAGTAAACGCTGCTAGGAAACAGGCCATTTGAGGACAAATCTAGTACGTTTCCTCATTACTAAAACATGATAGTAAACCAGTTAGAACAATATCAGTTCAATATGGTTAAATTCAAGAAATGAGATAAACTTTTATTGTTCATCGGAAAACCTCTAATCAGACATTTCTTTCACTGAGTAAAAGCGTTAGTAAAAGCATTCTGCAGAAAGTATCCTATGCGGTACTGTGCTCGACGTTTGCTCACTGCTTCTCACTTGGTTAATTATTCATCTTTCTTTGGATTATAGTAGCTTGGGTCCCAAAAAAAAAAA
>UXUI01008341.1:12544-24737 GCA_900576705.1 Enterobius vermicularis
ATGTGATAACGAAAACGAATGTTACTTGTTTTTGGTATAAAACAATCTCAAACTATAAGACGGTTGCGACCTGGCTTTTTTAATATGTCCACCTTATCTCAATGAGCTACCTAAAAACTACCTTGTTTATAAACTTACTTACTCACTGTACTGGTTTTAGTGCTGCCGCAAGGAGGAAGAAGCAAAGCAGAGAAGAGGAAGAAAGTGTGAATGTAGGAAAATAGAATAAATAATGCCGAGTGTTTCGTTAATCAGTGATATTTCTAATTTTTTCAATACAACAGCTTACCTATTGCTTTTTTCTCACACTGATCATCACATCTTTTATGACACCTGCCGAGTACGGTAACGTCAATATACCTTCTTAACTGAACTACATAGGCCTCACGCTTCGAATTTGTAAAACAGTGAGAAACAAACTGCAAAGCTGATTTCTTCTTTTTACTGAGACGTTGTTTTACCTAAAAGTTTTTTGCTTTTTTACCTGATAAGATCAACTCAAAAAAATTTCTTTAAAGAAGAAACGATGAAATAATTTTTATACATGCCGCAAATAAAGCGATAATTTGCGCATAATGTATTAAAAAACTGATATTTTTGCTTTCTGAATTTTACGCATAGTAATTTTGTTTAGAACAGGTGATGTTGACGCTTACTGTCTCAAAATCCCATGGAATTGTAACAAATGGATCGTCACTGATCTTTACCAGTGAGGCATATGGCGAAAAAATCTCACTTTGTCTTCTAAAAACGACTATTAGTAAATAAAAGAAATATCCTCGTTTCGGGCGAGATCATTTGCCGTCTTAAAAACTAACATATAATTAAGTCATTACGAATCATTATAAGAATTGATAGGAACTCTCCGAACAAGAAAGGTAGGCTACAAATTGATTTTGATGGAATACCGGTATGTCATTGTTACATTGAAAAAGTTAAATGGTATGTAAGGCAAGCGTTCATAATGCATTGTTGGGGGTTCCAAAAAGAAGAATATAAAATACTGATCAGGTCTCCTAATTGTTGGTAAATCCTTCTCGTCAAAATCTCCTGCATGAAACAAGACAGCGTCTGAAGTGTTCAAAAACCTAAATTTCTTTGTAACTTCAGAGACAATTTTGTTTAAAAGAATAGTAGAACCTTTCCAGAAAGTTGCCTATTTCAGATTTATTTGTCCAGCTTATTTCACTAATCTTTTTCACATATGATTCTTATTCATTGCTACAAACCAGCAGACATATTTTCGTAACAAAATTAACGAAAACCTTCGGTCGTTAGTATAATAACAGCTCCACGGGCAGTTCTCTGACTGGGATTTCAAATATCCAACAAGACTGTTTTTATTCCAAGCTATTATAATCGGAAAGGTTTTAGGAAAAGCATCTAGCTAGAATAATGTTTTCTATTAGGAAATTACCAAGACATTAAAAAAACGACTTCTTAGAGCTTAATAATTTAGTTATTAGCATAATATTTTTAAAGAAAACAATGCACCTTCACGTAAGAATGACAAAAATCATAAGAAACAAGTGAACTTTTCTTCCAAAATTACAGTTTCTGTAAAAATTAAATAAACTTTTTTTTCAGTTAAATAGTTATCAAAAAACAGAGTAAGCAAGTTTTTTAGTGTGAGTCTCAAATGTAGTTTCTCTATCAACATTTTTAACATAGCTACTGTATTAGGCTTAAGAATCATTCTTAAAAAAGCTCAAATTTTGACTGTAAAGCTATAGGTGGAGTGTGGCAATCATGAAACAGCAAAGAATTATACTGTATTAAAAGTTTTTTTCTATAAATAATTAAATTTCATTTACATTATGCAATAGGTGATTTCCTTCTTAGAGTGGAACTCAGATCCATAACCAGTACCATACTAATAATTATCATCTAACTCAGTTAAATTACTGAAAATCTTTGAGCATAATCTTAGCTTTTTGAACTTGTTATTTATTCAAATGCCCTTCACCTATTTTTATCAGAAATGAGTTTCAGAACTAACAAACCAATGATTATTCAAAGTTTTTTATTAGACGCGATAAACGCGATAAGACTTCAAAGTGTGCTCTGTAAATATAAGACTAAAACAAAAGCGGAAAGCTATGAAGTTAGGAGTAACGCAAAAGGAAAATGAAAGCAAACGAAGGAAGTTTCAATAACAAGCTACAGAAAAGAAAAGATGGCTTATTGCGTGACGTAAATTAGGTTTAGCAGACAGTCAGATTAATTTTCTTCCAAAATCTACCAAAAAATTTGTTTACTTTTAAGAAGCTACCTGAAAAAGTAAAAATTTTTCCGAAATGCTCTCGTAAAGTAGCAAGAATTAGTCGATAGTAGTAAATTTTGTCACTGCACGACTTGTCCGTACGAAACGTTCAGAACAGTAAACAAAAAGCTATATTATTTTCTAGGAGTTACTGAATCAAAAATTGCTACATTTTGGTGATTTGACAAAAACCTGTGACATTTACTTTTATAATCTATAAATCTATGCCTAATAAACGTTAAAGAGTGAAATGATAGAAAAGAGAAAGCATAAAGTGATGATTGAAGAAACTGCCGTTTTGTGAATCTGTCTATAGAAAACAAATTCCCAGAAAACATTTCACATCAAAATGTTCAGTGAAAACTGTTACCTGTTCTTGTTTAGAAGAAGAAGCCGCTAGGCTGCATATGCCATCTTTATACCTTAGTAAATAGTTTGTCAAAGCGTATAGAAGTCCCCCAACCAAAAATAAAGCAGTCGCTGAAGAAATGAAGCGCTTCCTAAAATCAGTTGTCATTAGGTTTCAAGAACTACTACAATAAAAAACGGTTTCTCCACAATAAAGGTCTCTATGTTTCTCTGTCATGTGCTGTTTTTTAGCGCTTTTCTGGAATTTTATTTGCTCAACGAGTCCGACTGTAGTTTTGCAAATTAGAAAGCAAAAGATTGACAACCTCTGATCACAGTTTAGAAACTCTCAGTTTTATCTATCGTTTTAAGATTTAAATGAATCTAGTTTAATTTAAAAATTACAATATTTATTTTTTCGTGCTTTTGAACTACTCTACTTTTCTTCATCTGTTAGAAAGAAATGAGGCTACCCTTTTTTTAAAATTGGTTTGAAACACTACATTTTTAAACGGCTGGGAACAAAATTGAAAGCAATCACAATTTTTAAACTGCACTACTGTTTAGGTCAAAATCGGTCTTCTGCAAACCTACCTTGTTTTTTAACGGTCTTTAAAGAATTTAGGCACTTACATTTAAGTCTTAGACCTTTTACTCGTCAATAAAGACGAAGTGTCGTTTAAGGGTCACTTTTTGTCAAAGCACTATTGAAATAAGACAGAATGCTTCAAAAATTGCCTTTCACTTTACTGAAAAGAAAAAGTATTAAAAGTAATTAAGAAGACTGGCTTTGGGTCTTCAAGTTCTGGTAATCGTCACGGTATTACCTGTATGTATTATTCAAGCCTTGAGTGGTCCGACTGTCTCGTTACAGATGTCGCAGAATGCTAACTTAGTGAAAGCTGTCTAAAAGTAGTGATTTATAAGTAAACAGCTGGTAGAGAGCACTGACTTGATCGTTAAATTTTTGGATTATTGATGAGCGTTAAAGTGTTTTCTAAATGGTATTATTTAATTTTCTCACATACAATGCAATGTTTGAATTAAAAGGCATGTTATTTACTATCAAAGCTAATGTACAACACATCACATTATGACAATATATCTTCAAAGAAATCACCGATTAAGAAAGAGATAACAATAGAACTAGAGCATAAAGGTGAGCCACACGCTCAAGATTTGAGAGAACATTGTCGTTAAAAGGCAGGCAAAGAAGATGGTGAACAAAAAAGAAGGTCAA
This sequence comes from Enterobius vermicularis, assembly GCA_900576705.1. Taxonomy (NCBI): domain Eukaryota; kingdom Metazoa; phylum Nematoda; class Chromadorea; order Rhabditida; family Oxyuridae; genus Enterobius; species Enterobius vermicularis. The sequence continues at coordinate 16,396 of UXUI01008341.1, forward strand.
CGAAGGCGTAGAATAACACGACTAGTAGTCTGAGATACAGTTCTGAAACATTTCACAGCTGATAATTGTGCGCTATGAGGTAAAAAACGAATTCAAAAAAAAAACTAAAAACTGTTGTCAACAAGAGTAGCTCTATGACCTGTAACAATTAATGAAGATGCCACAAACAAAAAATCTTAAAAGTGCTGAAGTAGAAAACTGATAATGACTGATTGTGATTAATCCAGATACTTAGCCAATTAAAGAAAGCTTATGCAGTCAATCAAACAATTTGTCCAGCACATAATTAAAAATGTAATAAATAAACAGTAAGTTGACACTTGCTGATTTATTCTTTACAATTAATTAATTTGTCTTCGTACAAATTTTGCATGTACTTTTTTTAAAAAATTTATTTGTTTATAGTAAATTGTAACTTAGAGAACATTATAAAAAGAAAGCTTAAAAGATGTGAAGAGTTCTAGATTATATGAGGTTTTTTCAAAAAGTTTGGGTTTTTTGATTTGTTACCATCTTCCTCCAGATTCTCCGATTGTATTAGCTGAATATTAGCTGAACTACATTGTAGCTTATTCAAATTTCCATTAAAATAACCTACTTGCTTGAATAAATCACCTAAAACCGCGTGACAAGCAACTCTAAATGTTACTCAAACTATACTTAGATCAATTTCGATACAAACTTCTTTGATTTATTCAAAAAAAAAAGAAAAAAAAAACAAGTTGATCTTTATTTCTGTTGTACAAAAATTGGTGAAAACATTTTACAATCTGTATTCACTGAATATAAAAGTACACTGAACAAAAAAGACTGTTCAAGATTCAGCATTTGTGCATTTTTTACTTTCAATAGAAATAGAAAATTTTGTAAATCAAAAAGTTAGTAAATGAAATTCAAGAGTTTGAAAAAAATTTATAAGTGTAAAATGCAACTGGTAACATAAACAGCTATTTTGCAGCATTTCTGCAACTTATCGGTGTACTTCTTATAATCACCAAGCTTATTTGAAAGAAAACATCTTAAGAAAACTGCTTTCTTAAAAAACTTGTTAATTATACTGCCTGTATGCGCTTCTTGATTAACAATTTTAACAGCCTGATTAACTGCGTGTATGAGAAATAAGAAATTAGTAGTTGTAAACAATTTTGAAAAAAATTTATCTCAGGTGGTTGGTCAGTCTACAGCACAAACCAAAGCACAGAAGTAATTATGTATTGCAGCAGTGCAACAGTTCCTGATAGAAAGACAGGCATAAGCACTATTCCTGTCAGTCATTTTCAGCTTTAAACTTACTGCTCGGGACATGCAAATTAGAGAGCCGGCCATCGAGCTTCTGTGTTCAAGATGGCTTGAAGTGTTGGAGTAGGCAAGATAGCCCTGTAAAAGGGTGTTTGTATAGGCAGGCGCCAGGAGATCCACCTAAATATGCATTAATATTTTTTTTGAGAGAAATCGTACGTTACGAAGAGGAAGTTTATCACTCTCTGTAATTTTGGAAGGTCTAACCAGCATAATCTAACCAACATAATGAAGCCACTAAAGAATAGTTTATCTGACCTTAACTGCCTTTTTTGACATTATACAGTTGCAAATTTTTTAGTAGGCTAGATTTTGCAAAACTTTATGCTTTTTTAATTTTTGACTCCAAGTAATATTTTTAATGTAGTCGAAAACCTACACCCTGAATGGATTACGCATGAATTGAACAGCTGAAGCCCGGCGTCCGGCTGATAAGCCAATGGCTGCACTGTTCTAACGGCATATTCAGAAATTACCTCTTTGCTTACAGAAGTATAATGTAGAAGTAATCTTTTATACTTATACAGACAAATTAAACACTTTACTTTTTCCAGCAAAAACTAAATTTTACAGTAAATTGTTTTCGCTTTGCAGATTGCTATTTTTATTTCTTTTTCTTTTTTATTTTTTGCTCCTAATGCCATATTTCACTGTACATTAAAACTAGTAGCTTAACAAACGTAATTCTCTAATACTATTTCAAATTTGATGGTTCACGTCTAACTATTGTTGAAAGCAAAAGTAAAGAGCAGTAATTAACAGCACAACAAAAAGTATGGTTTTAAAACCTGTTTATATTTTTTAGCTCTGAACTTCCAGTTGCAAAAATAGAAACATCTGTATTACGCCAGATTAGTTTCAAATTGTACTTCTTGTGGAACAGTGCAACAAAGAAAAACGCTATCACGCTATCACTCGATAATCAAAAAAATGAAAAATTTTTGAAACACCGGTTGCTAAATTGTGATTTGTCAAAAACCTACCAAAAAAGAAGAAATATGAATATGTTTAAGTGAAAATCCTTAGTAAATAATTAGAAGCACTTCGTTGATGAGCGAATTTGTGTCTGCCAAGCAGATATGTTCTACCAAACTCAATAAATAAGTCATTTATTAGGTTCTACTAATACAGTCAACAGGAACCTATTGACAATAAGGCTAACGATAGCAGGAGAGATTAGAGGCCTAGCAGCATGGGACAAACAATGATTTTCTAGTCAGCCATATCACTTGGCTACTTAAGTCCAGCTGAGGTCATTCTTTGAATACTGGTCACTGATCTAATCTCTGGCCTCAGGTTTATCTGATATTGTAAATACGGGATCATCGACACAACTAAGTTTGATATTTGTGCGGCCTAACTAGATAAGAAAGTTTCCTAAATAAATTTATAAATGACCATCCTTCTTCTCATCTCGCCTGTCAGCGACAAGTAGCATTTTAGATAGCTCACAAAAGTGTTCTGTAAGCAAGTTGGCATAAGCTTTTTGTAACTGTTGCTCTGTCTCTAGCAAACCACCAACGCTGTTTTCATTCTTTTAAAATTGCTTGAACTCTCTAGTGAACATAGTTTTAGCGAGCTTTGCTCATTAACAGTTGTGCTAAGTCACTTTAACTTTGTACTGTTAGGCATTTTTCGTGTAAAAACAATAGTAAGCTCTGACAGCGACCTGTTCCACATATCAGCTGATTTTCTGAACAAAACCTGGCGTTTAAGCCATTCTTACAATTCTTTGTCACTGCGGTCTCTTTACTACAGATATACCACTGTTCTCGTCTTAAAGCCACGTACTTTGTGATACGACTGCTTTAGAAAGGCACCGTAGGCAAATTATAGGTTACTGTAGGTTCCTGAAGGTGAGCTCCTGAAGAGTTTGCAGTCTCGAGCACCTAAGAGAGAGGAATTTAAGCATAAAAGAGGCATTACACTCCCAAAGGTTAATAAATCATATTGTCAATATTGACATCGATGTTTGTCTCGGCTACAAGCAGAACCTAAAAATTTGAAGATTTAACCTTGACGTCTCCTTTCCTATAGTGCCCTATTGAGAGCTTATTTCTACAGTTTTTCTCATAGGTGTGATTAGCCCTTACTGCCCACAGTACCAGCCTTAGCTCCTTGTATTTCTTCTATGAGCTGAGGACGTTCGACAATCTTGAGCTTCTTGTAATGATCAATTACCGTTGTATTCAACGCTCAAACTCCTGACTTGTTGACTTTGAAAGAATTCGAACTGACCCTTAGATTAGCTCGTCTACGCCTATTGACTGAGTAATATGTTCTATGCGAGCTGATGATTGCAATACTTACCAAATTTATTACTCACTTTGAAATAATATATTAGATACAAACTCACAATAGCAGTTTCCATACCTGCTCTATACTCCACATGGTAATAATAGAAAATTAAAACACAAAGCGTTATAAATAGAATAGCACACAAAATAGCAATGGGCACTTGAAAACAGCTAAAGTAAAAAACTTCAAGAAGACTGTATTGATCAATGTCGAATAGAACAAAGAAAAACCACAATAAAGTCTCACTCCCTATTTATACACCCGTCCCCACTTGTAGCAGCCCCGTCTGCTGTCCCTCCGGGAGCTTCCTCTCAGGAAACATGTAGTTGCCGACCACTTAATAATGTCAAGTTGCCATTTCGCGTATGGTCGCAACAGTGTTGTCATCAAGCGTGACAGCTCCGATTTTTCATTTGACCAATTTTTTATTTGCGCTGCTCGATTTCCTATTTTCTCCATTCTTCAACTCATGCCAAATTGACAACCTTAGATCTCTTCTGCAGACCTTGAAGCCAATATTACTTTTATTTCATTGCTCAGTGTAGCCACTAGGTTTAAACAAATTTTCTCAAGGTTTACTCCTTGCAAATGTACAGGTTAAGTGAAAATAAAGAGAATAAATTGAAAGAAAGCGTCTAATATTGAAGACAGTCACTGTCCACGAGGTATTCTAAATAAGAAAGCGATTGTCAAAGTAGAAGAGGCCTCAGACAAAAAAGTCGAAAATCTTGAAGCAGCTTAGAAAAGAATTAAAAGTCTGTGGTTGGGCTGTGAAAGGTAAAGGCTAATTACAGCCACAATGGCAATATTGTACTATCAAAAACCGCAATGAGGAGTGCAGGAAGAATTACACTGCAGCAGTTTTACACTTTAGGAGGTCGTCCGTTGGCCACGACACTCCGCATTATGCTGCCCTATCGCGCTAGCATAACCTTCATCTTTACAGTTTTTTAAAATCAAGATACTCATTGTAAACTTTCTTTTTAAAGCCTCATATAACTTATTTTAGACCTTTTACCTTGGAACCTTAGCTGCAATACCACTGATCGACAAGAGCTAAGTGGGAAAATCTGGAACTTTAGTCTAAAAAAGTTAAGAACGACGACATAGTGACGGCCTTATATATATTTGAGAAGCTTAGAAAGAGACCCTTTCTGCTTCAAAACTGCGACTAAAGCGATGATGCTGTGATCGCAGCTTGTCGCAATTGAGGAGGCAAATTAATTGTGTTAATCTTGACTGGGAAATGAGAAGTCCTCTTTTGGCGTTGAAAGCATATGCTCCGCAGTTGCAGATTTGTAATCAATAGTGAGACATTACAGACGGATTTTATTTTCTGTAAGAATATGAAGGCAGAGAGGCTGGTGAGAAGTATGTAACAGCGGTGTGAAATAATCAAAACGATGGCGTCACGCTGCTGATGCAAAAAACGTTCAATTACCCAAGTTTGAGGTAACGAAAGTTGACCTGAGAACGGCGCCATAGTGTAGACGAAAAAGGGTTTGTGTAGCCTTACAGAAACGACCTGAAGGAATGGTGCCAGAGGCAGTGGTGTGGTCTGCAGGTCGTAAAGCAAAGGTTGATGGCTTGTGCCGGTTAAGGGAACTGCGTGTACCTGAGCATGTATAATGATGTTACATGTATGCTTCTTTTTCGCTTTTCTCTTAGGTAATTTGAGAGGAAGGCTGCATTAATGTCTTTCATACGCGGGGTCTTTTAAAAATTGGACTGTCATGAAGCACACCGACCGGGAGTCAATGAATGAAGCCCACATTAGAAAGCAAAACCTCAGAGCGGTGTACGGTGTTCCGCTACTTGTGACCAGAGGTGGTATAACGCACTGTGTTCGTGTTCGTGCGAGCATCGGTCTTAGGATCAGTGAAGTGAAAGCCGCGGTTAGAAGTTTCAAGCTGATACTCCTCTGGCATATGTTTGATGGTACTATATGCGCTCTGTTGGTACTGCCCGATCAGTGATAAAATGGTAGCAGTATCTTGTCGTCAAAGTGGAACGACGGAACAGGTATTGGTCCCTCGGTCAATAACCAAAAAACACCGCTGTTTTTCTGTGAACCTACTTCTGTTATATTTTCCTCTGATAAGAGTCTGTCATCATTTTCGCTACTTTCCGAGAACCTTCTGGCCGTTGAAGGATGTCTCCGCATATGCTCCATGCTTACAGCTAAATTACAAAATTGCCAGATTGGAACCAAAACCGGTGGCACAAAAATCTGGCACGCTACCGCTGCGCCATCCTCCTCTAACCAAGTCAGCGCTTTACGATGCATATAAATATGGATACAATTGAGTACAGGAGTTGCAGCGGCGCAGCAATTGTCCTCTTCTCTCTCTTCCTCTCCCCGTACCCCTGTGCTACTGCCCCCTTCCCTTTCTCTGTCCGTCTCTTTACTGTCCCCTTCTTCCATTTTCCCGTTATGAAGCGGTCAATCAATCAGCACGCTTGAGCAGTCATCGTGCGCTTTTGTCCAGCTTTACTTTCTTTTTGACCTACTCCTTACAACAAGGAAAAATTTCTGACGTTTTCAACCTATAAATACGCATCTGAGGCAGCTTTAATATATGGCGTGTCAAACTTAATTACAATAAAACGTTTTGCACAAGTCAGTAAATAAAGCCAAAAACTACATACTTAGAATTGAGACACCTTTCACTGAAGTTAAGAAATCTTTACTAAATATCAACTGTTATTGATAACCCCGCTCCATTTGCACCTTAAGCATAGAACTGTTGCGTACTTATGTGCTGAGACATTTTCAACGCCGTGTAGGTCTCGACTTTCCACAGTTTTTTTCTGTTATCTTATAGGGAATTATTAATCTTTTCATTTTTTTCATGACCACTGTGTCTCTCTCATTCTCAACAGATCTTACCCGAAATATCTCATACAATTGAAAGATTGTTGTCAAAGCGACTTGATTAATAACTCGCTCTTTAGATTGGCCGACACTGAGAACTCCAAAAGATCATAACCCTGTTTTAACCAGAAAAAAACCATACGTTTCATAATTATTTCATTTCTTTGCTGGTAGTTATGAAAACAAAATTGCAACTTGTCTTAGTTATCCTCAAAAGCCTTGGTAATCTTACTTTGTTCAAAACTTTTCCTAAAAACAAATCATCTATTACTTCCCAAAATTAGACTGCCTGCATAAATCTGATAAAGTAATTGTTGTTGTTGTTCAAGCACTTTGTGATTTCTCTTTTGACAAGCTTTTTGAATTCCTTTCCACAAGTGATATGTGACATTTGCGGTCAAAAGGAGTATACTATATATTATTCTAACCACAATTCTGTGGAAGCGATATATGAGTTTTCTAGAGAAAGCTTAATGAATTAAAAACGTTTTTTGGTAGAATTTAGCTTTAGATTTGAAAGTTTAGACAGATAATTCAGCACTCCTATTTTTTGAAAAAGTACAGCTGCTAAAAAAAGTTCATTTTCTCTGTAACAGGTACATGTTAATAATCCTTTACTTCATACCAACTTTTTAAAGTTTTTTCTCTAACAGAGCTTATATCACACATTACTGTGCATTTATTTATTGACAGTTACGCTAAAAGCTGTAAGAAGAGAAATGTAATTTTTGAAATAAAAACTTTTATATTTTTTGCAAAGTCGATGCGATGATGGCATTCCTTTCTTAATTATTTTTCCATTCTCCGTGCTTTAGTAGAATGCCAGTTGCAGCAATAAACAACATGAATCTCCATTGATATGTTAAATCATTCTGTTGACGACGAATGAGATCAGAGAGCACTAGTTTATAGTCTCTCTAAAAGTTAGGGCTTTTATTGCGCTGTATGCGTAACGATTTTAATAACCTACTAGCACGCAATAAAGGTATAGTTAGGAAAATACTGTGCAACACTCATTTTTCATTTTAATTATTCGAAAATTTTGCAGATTTCATTTCTCTTATACACAAATTTGAATAACCTGTTATCCAGCCTATACAAATTTCATTAAGTGTCCAATTTTCGACTTTATACAGGACTGTAAGAGAATATTCGCAAAGTCCTGAGAACTTGTAATAACGCATAAAAATTGTTGAAACCACGGACTGGGCTAAGAATTTCACTTGCCTACTGGAAGGCAAAACTGACTGAATTGCTTAACTCTATGTAATAAATATCATTCGAGATATTTAAAAACTACCTGAAAAAAAATGACACCAGAATGCCAGGAGGCTAATTTGCTCAAACTTCGCATGTCAGCAGACAAAAAAAAATTTTTTCTGTTTGAAAACTCTAATTATAGGGACCGTCATTTCTAATTTGTGTTTCGTGGCAGGACCACAGTTACTGTAGTAAGGCCGGCCGGCACGTTTTAAAAATGCTGGCCACCGGTCAAGTTCGGCACTGTTTACCAAGTTTATTTTTGGTGCTTTGCTGATTTTTTGGCGCCATTCGTTTTGACAGAACCTTATCTAGCGGTTCGTCACTATCCTATGTTGATATGTGACGTTGTGGTCGAGATATTCCCTAAAATGTGATGTTAGAGCTAATTTCCAGAATTACTAGTTTTGTTACTTCCACTCAAGAGCACAGGTTTATGGACGGAACAATTTCTTTTTGCACAAAGGTTCCACGGAGTGTTTTCTTAACATGGGCAAAATCATTTAGGCCGGTCAAAGTACTGGTCTTTTTAAAATTTCGCTATTTTTAGAGAGAAGTGGACTGCTGTGCAGGTGGAGTAACAGGTTTTATGTGCTTACTGTTGAGCTTG
>UXUI01008345.1:6802-28440 GCA_900576705.1 Enterobius vermicularis
TGTTTACTTTCAGTGCTGTCTCAATCTCTCGTAAATTTTTTTGCTACTGGTAACAGTTTTTGTTCAGAAGTAGTTTTATCACATAGCTGTACGCTATAAATCACTGCTCATAATATTGCTATGATGAACAACTAGATAAAAATTTAATTGCTGATACTGCTTTTATCCTAAATCTAAATGGTTCACATCAGCCAAGAACATTTTCCGCGAAGGAAAAGTTCTTAATTTTTAACTGGTTCGGTTCTGTGCTTTAATATCTGATCAATTTTTGGCTTAAGAGAGGGACTTCAAAAATAAATTTTTAAAAACTTTAAAAATCTTAAGTAAAAACCAAAATAGTAAAATTCCTTCCATGAAAAAATTTGGTTTAAACCTAGCTAACCACGGATTTCCGACCATTAACAACTATTATGCATCAGCTACTGCAGTGACTCGAAGAAGTATTTCAGGAATTGTAAGTTGGTTTGAAAAGAAAACCAAATCTTGAATCTCTTGTCTTGAGCAAAAATAATGTGTTTGGGAATATTGAAAAGATTTCATAACTTTCAAAATTTAAAAGCACTTAAAGAAGTAGTAAGAAAAAGATCTCAAGGGGTTAAGCACTCTTCATCACTGATCTCTCACCATGCTAATGCCTAAGCGTTCGACTATTTGACACCAGTGTGCAAATGTAAAACAAAGTAGGATGAATTTAACAGTGAGTTTCCTCGCTCTTGAATTTGCAAGATTTTCCTGCAAAACAAGAGAAAATACCGACTATTAAGCAGTATTTGCTCTACTACACTTCTACGTCTCTATTACGCATTGACTGCAACGAGTAATGCAAAAAATTGTTGTTTTGAGCTGTTGCTGAAAAAAAAAAAACTTGGACATTATGCAAGATTTTCTGAACTATAAAGATGCTGTAAATCACCGAGCTCATTGACTTAGTTTGAACACAAAAAAATAAGTGAGAAATAATGAGAGCTTCAGAAAAGACCCTAAATAATATTTCTACGTCATAAGCGTAATGTAGTTCAGCAGCAGTCGTTTCTCAAAAAGAATTATGTATTTTAATAAACACTCACAAAAAGTAACTGATAGCAAAGCTATACAATCAGTTATTGTCAAAGTAAGAGTCACAAGACAAAATAGTAGTTTAAACCTAAATATTTCTTTTAACTAGTTTCTTGTTACACGTATTCGTGAGCAACAGCAAGAGCAAGATAACTTTTTTATGAATACATTCAACAAAATGGAGTTGATATGGACTCTTTGCCTTTCTCTTTCTCTTGCAAAACGTCCTATAATCATAACAACGGTAAAAAAAATATGCAACTAGAATTAATCTAAGTGAAGACTACCGTATTTAAGACAGTCGTGAGTTAATAGTACGTTTATATGAAGTGTATTCACTTATACAGTTAGACAAATAATAATTGAAACAGCGTCTTGCAGTAAATAAGTACAGTAATAAACTTGAAGTTGGCTCAAAAACTTTTGCACACGATAAGTTTTTGCTGTAGTTGAAAGATGATTGCCACATTGAAACTTTTCCATTTATAAACAAATTTAGACGCAAGAAAGTTTCCGTTACAGTGTTACACCTATGAAAAGTGGCAAATCATGGGTTACGATTGTGAATGAGAAGAAGAAACAGTAGACAATAAACAGCGTTGTAAGAACAAGATTCTATTTCATATAATTTGAAAATAATACAGCTTAAAATTATTATGTTTGTAGAATTCAAGAAAGAAAATTTTATTCAAAGCTTGCTTTAGATTTACTTATTTTTTTTAAAAGTTTTGCAGTTGTATCATACATTCTGTCTTTGTCATAATTAGTAAATCTTAAAGCAGCAAATATAGTTGTCGATAAAAATTTCAATGCTTAAGAGACAGAGTATTTGAAACTGTAGCCGAGGAAGCAACACCTCTATCTGAGAAGCAAGACTGTTTGGCAGTATAATGATTAAACATAAAAAATCGATCCTAGTAAAATCTAAAAATTTTATATAAGAAGTAATAATAGATCATTTTCAAATGGTATCATTACTTAAGGCAGAATCGGTAATTTAAAACCAAAAAATTTAATTAAATAAAAAAAAATTTTTTTGCATTAAACATGTAGCGGTACTAAACATTGTATTGGACAATCTAACAATGAATAATACAGAATGTTATATGTGAAAAACTGCTTTAGCAACAATTATCTATATAAGGTCATTCAACTATAACATTAAAAGACGATAGTCAGTATTTTTTAGCTATGAAATCTATGTGACAAGAAAAAAATTTGATCTGACTTTTGTATTTATTTCAGTCAAATTTTACCTCTTTATTCAATAAAATATTAAAGTATTTACTTTGTAGTAGCTGCTGTCAGCAGATTGAAAATATCTTGTATACTACCTACCTGTTGCTTTCAATTTTTTATGAAGTTTTCGATCCACTAGATAAGAGCTGAATGTTGCTGCTGCATAAAGCTTCTAGATTTTGTAATTTGCTGCCAAAAATTATTTGATTACTATAAAATTAGTGCAGCAAAACTTATACCAAGCAGAAGACATATTTTGACGACCAATGAGCTAGTTGATTTTAGAAGTCTCTTATTTTTCAGTTCAAATCGTTCGTACTTTTAGCTTGAAAATGCTACGCTGTTTTCTGGTGTATCTTACAATAATTCTATTTAGTATCAGTTTACTGTTAGACTTTATGATCTTCGACTGTTACTACATATAATCAGCAAAAAATTTTCGGGGAAATTGAACTCAGCGAAGAAAAAAATTGACATCGAATATGCGTTTAACAATGAAATGATAAACTTTTTACAGTTTTCAAATGGTCAATGCTAAACGATTATTATAGTAAGAAAATTTGTGCCTAAATAAACCACTTTGCAGGTTGAATGGTTTACAAAAAAGAGATCTTTAAAGCAGTTTGCATCAGGTCAACAAATAAACTTTTAAGAATTTCTAAAACTTTAAACTCTTCTAAGGAATTGACATGCATTTTATTTTAATTACTTCAACGCACAATGATACTATTGTTTCAAAACATATTTTACGTCAAAACTATTTTTTTATTCTTTTACATTTTGTTTTACTAAAAAAAAATTCATACCAAGAATGATTTGAAGTATGAATTTACTAGTCAAACTCTCTTCATCTTCGTAAAGCTGAGAAGTAACACTGTGTTGTACGAGAAGCTGTACTGTAGAACACGTTGAATATCTCACTTGTAAAACGACCTTCTCGGCAAAATAGTAAATAATTTACGATGCAGTAAGTTAGTATTTAGCCAAAAATTGATTCAAAAGGACAAGTGAAAAACAAAGAGAATTTGAGAAAACAAACAGAATACTTGGTCATCTTTCTTAGTAACTCCCTGCAGCAGTCATTTCTATACCACCTTCTTACAGTTTCTAGTTTATCAAAGTCGAAATTAAAAAAGGTTTTTGAACCTTGCTTTCATCTCTTTTCTTATTTGTGTCATTTTATCTTCGGTTTCTTTGGTTCATCGAGACACTTACTCAGCTGAATTTCTTTCAGTAGTCTGATAGTTCTGTAACAGTGAAAACACATGTAAACACACACTTATGTTAACACTGTAACAGTAACAGTGCTACTACAACAGTCAAAAATACTTTAGTGATTCTGATACTAAAAAAATTTTACTGACTTAAATATTTGTAAGAACAGCTCTTTAAAATGCTATACGCGACAACCAAAAATGATTCAGAAAAAAGTAGGGTGCTTTTCAATGTTTCAAATAAAAATATTTTTCAAAAACATCTTTCCAGCAATATTTTAATAAATGTCTCGTTTCTTAAAAAAATTCCTTTCAAAAGAAAAGCTAAAGTTTTTTAAAAAAATTCTTCGTTTTGCATCGCCAAAGAAGAAGCAATTTTTAAGCTTTACTCAATGGTAAAACAAAGCAAATGTATAAAGAGACCTTACAGAAACATTCAAACGAATATTTTCTTTGCTAACACTTTGTAAGCAATCATTTCCAATAAAAGTTGCTGAAAAATCACACGTTTTACACGTCTATCCAGAGCAAAATCAGTTTACCAGTCAATCTGTTTAAACAGAGAAGAAACATTTTAATCACCACATCACTAAAAATACATCAACAAAAGAATTGAGAATTTTGGGCAAGACACTAAATAAATAACTTTTTTGAAACATTTATAATCTCTACTGAGTTTTAGAGCCATTTAAGCAGCTGTACCAGAAAAAGTCATAGTTTCTTCCTCCAAATCTCTCCATGCGCGCGTGACATACCAAAATCAAAAAGTTTTTTTTTGTGAGTCAAGCAAAACACTGACACAGTGGTAAATTAACATAAGTCTGACTAAGGTTTTTTAAAAACAGAAAAAAATTAAGCCTACTTTGCAGTCTTCAATTCTCAATAAATAGTATTTTTTAAATGTAAGTCACGCATTTTTGTTTATTTAAGTTTCCAGTAATATTCTTATTTTCTAACCGCTGTGTATCGAATCTTTTATTAACGCTCTCCTGAAGTGATTTATTAAAATGTAAAAATAAAGTCGTTCAGTATTGACGGTACTGTGACAGAATTTCTGCATTTGAAACACTATAATGTTTATAAAAAATAAATTTTTTTTTGGTAAATACTAACTATTATAAATTTGGCAACAAATATTAAAAGCTTTTTTAAAGCTGATAAAAAACCTGACAAAACAAATCAGAATAAACCAGTTTGACAGTTTTTCTTCAATTTTACAGAACCTCTTCATTGCTCGTACTCGTCCTTCGATATTTCACCTTTTGCTTCTTTTCGGATACATTCATTTGATAAAGAGAACGACTTAGACAAGATTTTTACTGAAAATAACAATTGTTAAAGATCATAGTCAGATTCACAGCGCGATAAGTCGATACTACTCCAATTGTTGTTGTGAACCAAGTGGGTTTGAAAAATGAGTAAAAAAAGAAATAATATTAATTATAGTAAAAGCAGAAGTTGTAAAACCAGTAATGATTATAGCAATAATAATAATATAAACAGTAATAATAATAATAATAATAATAATAATAATAATACAGTAAGTATCTCACGTTAGAGCGAAAAAGGAGAAAGGACCAGCAGCAAAGAAGGCTGACGAAATGGCAGTTTATAAAAAGAAGGTGGTGAAGAAGACTCCAACTATTTGATAATGCTTATTTGATTTTCCAGATACCTGTAAACTTTTACTTTTAGCAGTCATTTAACAAAAGCTTATGACAAAACTGATTTTTATAGGAAAAGTGTTTAGCAGTCATCCTGTAACTGTGTTTAACATTGGTTCATTCGCAATCTTCTGGTATAAAGCAGCGTTACAGTGACTGTTTGATTTTCTTTAAATAAATTTAAACGCTGTAACTTTTAATCGCAAAACGTAACTGTTTCTAAATTGTCGTTTTTTTAACAATTTTAAAAAAATTTACGTAAAATATGATTTTTTAAAATGAATAGAGACTGTATAACACGCTAATAAGATGCGTTGTATTCCCATGTAAATTTGAATTTTTTCTGCTACAGTGCAACTCGTAAGTATACACTTTTATTTGTAGATAAATTTCTTATATTAAAAATGCCAAAAAAAAAAAAACAAAATTTAAAACGACAACCTGTTTGTATAAGAATACAAAAGATTAAGCTGTTGAATGAATTATTACAACATTGTAAAATAATCTCACTTATTCTTCAAAACTACTGTAATTACACTACAAAACCAAAAAAATACCCGAAAGTTTAAAGCGAGGTAAATTAACTGCAAATTTATAAAAATAAAATTTGATTAAAATATTGCATTTCTTAATGAATAGTATCTTACAAAATTTTCAACCCAAAATAGACACTAGAAGAATTTTTTAAAGCAGCCAAAAAAAAGCAATTTTTTTCATTCCTTTTTTAAGAACAAAACTTCTCAAGAAAAGTAAATCTGGAAAAAAAATTGAAAAATTTTTCAAGATAAAGTATCTTTTTTTTTTTTTGAATTACGTCTGAAAAGTAGCTGATAAAAATTATATTCTCACATAGGCTATTCGGAAGATTCAGTCGAGTTATTTGAAGAGGAACAACATCTTTCGTATCGGTATTTCAGATGCCAAAGAATGATCGCAAGTAATATGTGTGCCACTTTTTAAGCAACTATGTGACATAACTAAAGTGAACATTTCATTCATACTTTAAAAAATTTTATTTTAATTGTTGACAGCCAATATATAAAGATTTGATTTTTCGTCTTCTTTATTAGAGTAAGTAATTCGTCTAGACTTTATTTGGAATAAGACAAAATTTTTTTTGCTGCACTTAAAAGGATATTTTCTTCAGAATTTTCTTTACTAACATCGTTGCATTTGTTTGAGAAGCTGCTGCAGTACCTGAAAGACAGCAGTAGCATATCGTACCTGAAGAAATGTTTCTCTAAAGTCACAAGTAAAATCCAATTAAATTTTCACCTCCTCCACATTTTCATTTCAGTTTCAGCAGCTATGCTCACATTTGTTTATAAAAATTGCTTCTTCGATTATCTTTTTCAAGAATGTAGAAAAAGAACATTAAGCATCTTTACACAAAAAAAAAAATGAATAAATTTTCTAAAAATTCTGAGTGATTATACACATCAAAAAAGTAGAGTTTTATCATAACTGATAGACTCAAAGGTTTTGCAGGTCTCTGCAGTTGATTATGCAGCCCAAAATTACAAATTTTTTTTTTTCTTGACTTTACAGTACCTGTAAAGACTTTTTAAATTTTAATAGGTTTTTATTAGTCATTCCAACAGTAAATTATAAAAAGTAAAATTTTTTTCAAAACGGCAACATAACTCTGTGACTCTGCAAAAAACTTCAGCTATTATCTGCCGCATTTTATCTTCTCGTATTCACGTCCACACAAATTTTTACTGAACTCTCAATAATTTGCTGTTGAATGTACTAGAAATTGCTGAAGAAAAAATTAGCGTTTGTTTAGCACTGTGAATGAGTACAAATTTTTTCTTTTTCAATTTTTTTTTGCTATTTTAATTAAAAAAATTATTGAATTTTCTCTAGCTTTCGTATAGCTTTTTCTTAAATGGCTTGAATTTCTATCCAATTAATTTTATGACAAATAAAAGCAAATAAAATTGAAATAAACCGATACTTTTATAAAACAGAGAGCGAAATAGAAAGGAATTTATGTGTAATTTTTTTTTGTAATATTTGAGCAGAATTGTAGCTTTTGTCATGCTGATAAGTTTATATAAGTTTTGTACTTTCTTATACTTAGCTTACCTTGCATAGTTTCTCAGAATTTTATTACTTCGTTTATCAGAATTTTAAAGTTACCTTTCATCCTAATGCAATTCTTTGTGTTGTTATCTCACATTTTTTCAAACAAATGTTTTACCAATTAAATGTTTCATTCCACTGCTCCAAAATACAGTGACACTGTTACATATTCCATATTTGAATTCTTCTCATTTAATTTTTTCTCAAGAAAATAATAATTTTTACTTATTTACCTAAACCAAAAATTTTTGCTTTTATATTTTACCACTTTTTCGTTTTCTTACTGCCTACATGAAACATGCATTACATCTTTGCTTCGAGGAGCAACTTTTGATTTGAAGCGAGAATTACAGTGCAAAACTTTAAAGTATTTTCCTTCTCAGAAGAGTGTGTAATAGGCAGGCCGCATTAAATAATAATTCGTCTTATTTGAAATAGTTTTTTCTGTACATTTTGATTAATAGTTACCATCTTTTAATATTTTTTTTGCTAACAGTAACTAGTATTCTTCAAAAAATTCAATTTTATTTTTGGTTATTCACCTTTCTTCTCTTCTCTCCTCTCATAAAATATTGTTTTTCTTCTCTTTTGAGCTACTTTTTCCAACCAAAAGTTTTTCGCCTGCTTTCCAACTTGCATAATGTGCTAGTTGATTAACTATTGAAACAGAAGCAACGACTACTTTAAGTTAACAAAAAAATTGGTAACTTATCTACTTCTAGAGTAAGAATTTGAATGTTATGTGTTATGGTAAAACTACAAGAATGGTTTTGAGACCAAAGAGTTCAGTAACCAGTTTCATCTGTAGCCTAATCAAACTCTGCGAAACCAATTTTGAAGCATCGCAACACTAGCCGTCAATTGCCAAGAAATTTCATTAGTACAGGAATTAATTTATCTAAAAAATCTTTTGAAAACGAATGCGACAGACAAAAATTCATTAGAGCTTTGAATATACAATTTCATTGTAAACAGACTAATGGCGCATTGCTTCAGAAAAGAATCAAAGCCAATTTGCATTCGGTTGAATCTGAAACTACAAAAGACCAACGACAGCAATAAATTTAGAGCAGCTACTGATGAAATTGAAGCAGTCTAGAGATAAAGTCGATTATTTGCAAATAAAGTTACCGCTGTAAAAACCCTCGTAATAAGTGAAAAAAAGATCTGTTATTACAGCAGGTGTCACCTTGCAACGAATTTTAACAAATGGTGTCTATGTTTTTAAGCTTCATCTACTTTCGAAATGTTTCAAAAATCTCTTTTTTTTTAGCAACTAAATTTTCTCCCCTAAAATTATTCAGATATGCAGCTAGGCTTTTTGTTTTTGACTGTATAAAGTTTAAATTTTTGTGCATTATAAATAAATTTTTTGTTCAGCATTTAGCTTCTGTTTGTCTAAGGTTTAAAGCTTGTAAAATTTGAAAATTTATTTCTGTTCAAATCATCAAATCATCCATCGTTATGAAACGATACTTCTCCAAGCACACAATTATATAAAATAAGAGCCCAATTTTTTGTCTCAATACATTTTTCTACTGTTTACTGATTTCACTGTGGCACAACCGTAGCTGGAAATGCTAATATAAAGAGGATATACTGCTGCTGTTGTGCAATGCTCAGAATTTTCAAAATTGTATTTTGTCGTTGTTGAACTTATCTTTGAGACTACTCGGTTGATCGTTATGTTAAGCGCCAAAAAATACCCATTAAAATCGTTTACCTGTCCACGCATACGGAGAATAATTTTACCAGACTAAAATATCATAAAGCATTACGATTGATAGTTACTCATCTTTCCGTGACTATAACTAATGAGACAGTACAAGGCAACAAAAATTTGCACTATTACTGTAGAAAATTAAAATTATTTCGATGAAAAAAATTGTTGTAACTTTATGATAGACTGAGAATTTACCTCTAAAAAATTGCTGTTTTTTATTTGTTGTGGCAAGAAGAGTGCAGCTGAAAAAACGCAAACTTACCACTGTATCACTGATATGCTGCTGAAAAGCGTGACAAATGTGGAATTTTTAAATTTTAGAATCAAAATTTGATGGTTTTTTATTGAATTACAAAAAAATACAGTCATTGACTGTCAATCATTGTAGCACAATAGAGCTCAGAGATTTTCCTTATACCTAAATTATCGAATAATGAAATGTCACTGTATCGCTGCTTAATAACAAATCAACTCTTCCATATAGTTATTATTACGTTTTTGTACAAATATAAGCCTAGAATTTTTGCTAGTTGCAGTCAGACAACAAAATACCAGTATTTCGTAGCTAAATGAGAACCTGAATTCAAGAAAAGAGAACGAAGTGTTTTGAATAACAATCTATAGTAACACGGTAAAATATGCTGCTTCAATTAGAATAACCTACAGATGAAAATGATGCTACAGCAGTTCCTTGTCCACGAAATATGCTGTCTAAAACAGCATTATATTTCTTATAAATGACTTACTGATTTTAGCTATACCTTTTCTTACCTGACATCAAATGGAAAATTTTGAACCGAGTGATACAAGTAATCAAGTCGGTTCGAAAAATTGAAAACGAAAAAGTTTAACGGAAAGTTGAAGTTCAATTCAAAATCAAAAAACTGCATTTATTTAATAGGTAATAAAAATTAGTAAAGAATGTTATAGTAACATTAATTCAACTGTTTGACAAGAAGCACTATAGCCACATATTAGGCTTTTTCAAAACACCTCTCTTTTAAATTTTACACTAGGCTTTTGTGTTCTTGAAACCAAAAGGATATGTATAGGGTAGAAGTAAGCCAAAGGCTAGTTAAGAATTATGTGTAAAGAGCAGTTTTTCACAAATACAGGTTAAACAAAAAAATTAGAGAATTATAAAAGCATGTAAAACTTCGTAAGAGCAACTAAATAGAAAATTTTTAAAATGATTATGACCCAAACCAGGCAAGTCTGAAAATGTTGTTTTTATTGCTTTAAAAATAGTGAACAAAATCATTTTTGTTAAGAGGTTTTTAAGAGTGTTTATAAAAAGAAATTTGATGATAGCGTTAAATGTAGTAAATAAAGGTCTAGGTAATTTAAAATATTCAGGCATCAGATGTTCATGACAAACATATTGTGCATATTCCAAAGTTTTCGTTTAATCTGCATATGTCGTCTAATCAAACTATGAAGCTGTCTCGAAAGTCCTTATTTGAATAATCAAATTATTTTTAAGATTTATGTAACGCTAGTTTCAAAAGTGCTAAAACTGAAAGTTATTTAGGTAATGTCAAATCAAAAGTGCGAAGCCAAAGTAGTTGTATTTAGCTACCAACATAAATATTAATTTAAAGTTAAATTCAGAAATTTTATTAGTCTCTCTGAGGGTCTTCAGCAAATTAAGAGACATATGAATATACTAAAACAAAGCAAATAGATTTAATCTTCGTCACAATTTTCAAAATTTGTTTTTGGTCATTAAGAGAAGTCTCTTGCTTAGTACTGAATTTAAATCCACTTGAGGATTACCCCTAGTTTGCTTATTCTTCTTTTTTTATCAAAGTCTTTTCTTTTTTCCGAATTTACAAATTATCATTCTACTGTAAATATATTTGCGTTTATCTGTTTGTAGCTTGTCATTATTTGTCGAATGAATGAATTAAATTTGCCTGAAAATGAGTATTAGCAAGTTCTGTAATATTTATGCATAGGTGGAAAGTTCTAAGGTCCACTCCACCATGACTGATTTATTTGTGTGTTATAGAAAAAGAGTATTTCGTTGTGAACAAAACAGATTATCTAATACAAGATTTGGCTCACTGAAGTCACTAGCATGAGTAGAACAGTCTCTCACAAGATGCAACTCATCTGATGAACAGTCAAAAAGATTCACTCCATTTAGACTACTGTGATAACGAAGAAAAGTTCCATCATAGCACTGTTTTGCAGATTCTGTAAATTCTGTATGAAAAAATATGTTCAAGTATTTGATTAAACCAGTGCCTTACTATTGTCCCTTCTTGTTAAGTACCAAAAAAATTTAGTTTTCAGGCTTCAACCTATCTATTCGTCTAATTTTCTTAGTTTATTGATGTGCTATTGTGTTTGAGAGATTCAAATACGCTGTTGGCACAGCCTAAACATCGTCATCGTTTTGTGGTAAACTATGAGATTATTATAATGAAATAATTTGGCAGATTCACAGAACAATTTGCTTCGCATACCTAGACCAAAAACAGTTTTTCAATGGTATTCATAATTTTTTCTAAAAAGTGGGTTTAATTTCAAAAAAAAATGTGGTTATCTCTTCGAAAAGATTATATAACGGCAAGAAAGTAGAAAAAACCAAATTACAACTGCCATAAACACCTTAAGTAAACACTTTAAAATCTGAAAAAAGAGAGTAATGATTTTGCATTTTTATAAAAAAAGATTCTCAACTTTGTACTGCTCGATCTGTTGCTGTACACAGAACTGTCATACATTTGAGTTAAAAAATTGTGTGAAGAAGGATTACAATGTAAATGCAAAAAGTTACTGACTTCTGGTAACACTGCAAGTATTTTTTAATTTAGTCGTGAGTAAGAAATTTCGATCAAATACCTGCTGTTGAATCAGACTGTACCATGTTTAGGTGCAGTATTACAGTGTGAAATCCACTATATGAAGCTTTTTCACATGGAATTCAGAAATTGTGCAATGGATTCTTCAAAGAAAACAAGTGAAAGTGCAGAGAGTCAGTAATGAACTTTGGATGCACTTTTAACAACCCATCACTAATAAAATAAATTTTCTGCTGCTGCATGTCTAAACATTTTCAAATTTCTGTCTTCAATTCGATTTTATAAAATCTAATTTTAGGTGAGATTATTTGCATCAGTTAGTTTTAAAAATAGAGCTTTTGTTTACTTCAGTCAAAACCGGAAAGCTTTCACTTGCAGAGGCGTCAAAACGTTGCCTCAACTGCAACTTTTATCCAGTTTTACCAATCACGTCGGAATTCGTGATACCACAATGACAGCATCTCAAAGATTTTACATAAAACTTGCATTTCCAAGAAATAAGTCTTCTTTAAGAAGTTTATAAATTTATATTTTAGATAAGACGTTCTGCACACTAATCTTCTATCTAATTTGTTGGCATTTGCATTCCTTCGCTTCTCTGAGTTCATTCAGCAACCAGAAGAAATAAAAAGTTTGACAATCTGTTTGAAAACGAAAAAATTTTAAATTTTTAAGAATTTTAAGTCTCTGAGATACCTATGTTTAGTACAAAATGAATTATTTTTTGCACTCCAGAGCGGTCTAACTTTACCGTCAGTGCATTTTTCAAATGTAGATTTTCTTTCGACTTTTCGATCAGATATCAAATATACAAAAAGTTAAATTATGACTTGCATAGTTTCCTTTTTTTTTGTTTACAGCATAAAAAAGATTCACAGTAAGAAGTTACAACAATTTTCAGCCATACAGTAATATCAACTATGGCTGTTCCAAATGGTTTACCACTTTTTGCCTATTATTCAACTTATTACAATTTTAATTTTTCCCTTAAACTGTGTTTTTTCCCCTCTCTCTTTCCTCCCCCTCCCTCCCACTTCGTTTCCTATTCCTTTTCGCCTTCTAGCAATAGCTGTAATTGAATTCAGTAAGTCAATGTAAAAAAAATAATTTTTTCAATAAAAATTTTAAACAAAAAATGGAATTTTTTAATTAATTATAAATGACAAAAAACAGTAGCTGAAATAAGTGGTGATAAAAATGCGATAATTTTTTTATTGACATTCATAACCTTCAATAAGTTCTGAAACTATATAAGTAGATAAACGAAAATTGTGAAAATGAAAAGTGAAAAGTGAAAAAAACTGGTGGATGCAGGTTCCGCTACCTTTAGCATGAAGAAAAAGTGTATTGTGCGTAATTCGGGAAAGACGAATACTGATGATAGAATATCCTGCCATTCGTTGCTGTGTCATTGGCCAACTATTATCTTCCACTCTGATAATTCTATAATCAGAGCTGGATATATAATTTAGGATTACTATGCAGCTATTAGCAAGGCTTTGAATTCCGTTAGACTGGGATTAAATCTGCCATTCTGAAATTTTGTGGGCCAGACTTTGTTGTTAGTAAGGTTGCTGTAGAGAACCTTCCTGCTACTTCCGGTCAGAAGCGGAAGGAAGGAAATTGATCTAACTTCTTTTTCGCAGAGAAAATTAGAGAAAAGAAGGAGAAGTGAAAAAGGTCAAATGGTTGTACAACAATCCGAAATTTTCGGAAAAGATATTTTTCACTTTCAAAATATCTGATAAAGTTTTTCTACCGCAATGGAAAGGAATTATTTGTCAACAAAGCTATTTTACTGCAAATGATGAAGGCGAAGAAAATGCTAAGTAAATTTGAGCAGTGCGATTCTCTATTTGAAAGCAATGGGGTTATTTTAAAAGCTTCATATGGAAATCGATAATCAGCAGACTGCCAAAATTCGCTTACATTGTTTTAACACCTGAAGCAGATCTTGGTCAGTTACGGTTCAGATCTATCCCACGCTAGAAGTCATACAGGACGTCTAGTAGTAAATGACATGTTTGCTTGTCAGAGTTCCACAGTGATAAATTTCATGAGTCTTCTTAAGAATAAACCAAGAAAGCCTTCTCTGTTTTGGAAATTATTAGCCTTTGAAAGGCAAATAACTGTGACCTTACCAAAAATTTTGGTCTAAAACAGTTGAACAACAGTAAGCTGGTGCTTGTTCACATGTTAGGTGACTCAAAGCACAATCGTTAAAGATTGCAATCATGTAAAAAGCTGTACTTATTCTTTAAGTGGTAAATTTGAACAGATAAAATATTATGAATCCACTGTCATTGAAAACGCTGGTCGGTATTATGCTAAAAGCCTTCTACAGACCCTAAACCTTTGTCGCTTCATTAATCGTTGTACTGCAGTTTTCAATAGACAATAACTGTTTAGATACTCTAGAATCCTTCTGATTCGTTATTTAACCAAAGCCTTTTATAAAGACAGCTGTAAAAATTTCCGAGAATAAAAAGCTATTTTTGTAACATAATCAAATATTACGAGAATAACGGCTATTTCGTTAAACTGCATTAACAACTTTCGGCTACAGAACTCTGTAGCCTTATTAAATCTACTTTTAATGGTGAAAAGATAGTCTTCTATAACTGAATGCATAAATAAACAATTTTTATAGTGGTTATCAACGAAATTGTTTCCTATCGTGCTAGAGCACTTTTCACAGTATAGTTTTGATCAAGACTGCCAATAAAGCAACAATTTTTTTTGTCCTTCATGATAAATCAAAATCAGACTAAAATTTTCATTTATCAGATTATTGAAATTGTCACTTTCAAATTAGTTACCACAACTTACCTTATAGAAGAAGTTCCAGATTCTTTACCTAAATTGATTCTGAATTTCTACATCTATTTCCTTCTTCATGTAAAGTTTAATAAAAGCAAAAATTTCGCACTGCTAATAAATATGTTTCAGTAGGGTTTGTCTCAAACTTAGCAGTCACCTCACTGTAAATCTGTAGTTATGTTAAATGCAGAAGTTAAATAAGTCTGATAAAGAAAATTCTTCTTCTGCATATCTAATGTTTCGTTTCTTCCAACAGCAGTCGTGATAATCGCATGACAAGTAGCAGCAAACATGAAAACTAATAGATCAAAATCATCAAAAATTTAATTCATTCACTATCGTCTTGTCAAACCACAATTTCCGAAAATATCCTTCAAGTTTCCAAAGATAGGAAACAATTATATATTTAACATATCACCTGCGACCATATACACTATTCAGTAAAACCACAAACGAACAAAAAAAAATAAAAGTCTCATATATTTATTCAGTTTTTAACAAAAGTAATTTCTTATTACCTGATGAAATGACCACCGGATTTATACAATCACCAATAAGAACAAGAAATAAAATTTCTATCAATGCAGAAAAAAAAAGTACCGTAAAAAATACCTCTTGATTGATCAGTAAATGCAAAAAAAAAGAAAATCAGGAACATACATTTGACACATAGAAACTAAAATGACTCTTATTAGACAGTGTTTCAACGAAAAATTCAGTAAAAGTGAAAGTTAAACTTTATCCCATTGTTTTTCTTTTCTTCCTTTATTTTTTTTTCTATTTCCTTCTTTGTCTAAAAGCCATTATCATCAATCTTGGTCAGTTGTGCAATCCAAAATTTATACACCCGTAAGATGATACTTAAATGCAAAAAAAATCATGCGTGAGACTTAAATGGCATCAAAAGGTAAAAAAATATGTAGATAAATAGGTGAACAAATGAATAAAAAATGATATGTATAGTATTTGTTTTTAGATACATATAACTCTGTAAAGAAACACACCAATTGCCAAGAATGTATAAAAAGAACAACTAGAAAACTCGAGAATCGACTACGTTTGACACCTAAACATCACTCCAATTCCTTCAACTCCTCCAGACTAAACAAAAATATAATTTTTGTATATTCAATACAAAAAATAAAAATAACTCATACAACCTGTGATAGTCAATCTTTGAAACAATAATATATTTTCCTGCGCGTAGACAAAAATGCGGATGCCGCATAAAACAAAAAAGAAACCAGCAAAATTTCAATAGTCTCGTGAATTCCAAAAAAAAAAAAACACGGACAGGGACAGTAAACAAATATTAATAACCATCGATTCAAGTTTTACAACAAATACTCCTAACTATTTGTAGCTTTGTCACCGAGTTTTGTCACTGAGCTGATAACGGAGAAGCTGGTTGATACACCGAGAAGTGGTCATCCGAAAGCTGCACTGTAGCAATGGTACCTAACGGTAGCATAAAACCTGCACAATTAACAGCAGTTTCAATCTTCATCTTCCATATCCCTCTGGATGGCTTCCTCCCGTTCAACTGCCGTTAATAGCTCACAATACCCAAAGTTCATCACAAAAACAATTATCTGCAAAAGACAAACCAATAAGGTGTTGACAATCAAGAAACTTTCGCCGGATTGAAATTCATTTTACCAATAAAGACTAAAAGCCAAAAACCTACTGAAATTTTCAGTGTATTTTATGGCCAGTAAACAGTCTGTGTTAACACTGACTGGGCGTCTACCGTATCAGCTCAATTCAGTTTTAACAATCGATTACACGACACGGAAGTAAAAACAAAAGCAAAACAGAAGTATACTGCTCATATTTCGCTGATGTTATACCAACACCTCACTCTACATCAAAATTTTTTGAAAAATTCTCTTTTGTTCCCATCCTTAAAAAATAGAATAACACTCTAATAAAAAAATAAAAAGCGCAAAAGAAACAACAAAAGGAATAGAATTACTTATAAGTTGGAATCAATGAAAAGAAGTCAGTAACTTGTAGAAAAAATTTGGAGTGTAGGATGAGCTGATTAAACAGGCATCTAAAACTTCAACTTTTTGCACGAGGAGTAAATGGGAAAACAGTTAAGTAAACAGGCATATATCAATTAGAGAAAGTCCAAAAAATTTACACATATTTTTGAATCTACGCAAGAGAATTAAATGTTATAAGATTTGTAAAGTTCAAACCGATTATTCTTCTAATGATACCCATCACAGCCAAAAAATTATGCAAAACAAATCAACAAATTATTATGATTAAAAGTATTATTAATACACTAATAACAAGTAGATGTTACAGTCGTGCACTTCTTCACGCTACGCTTCTCTTCGTCATAATAGCACAAAAAGAAACAAACTTATTTCGCCGGCAGTGAGCTTTGAACCTAAATCTCCTCTTCTCTAAACACCATCTTTCAAACCCTAATTCCCTATCCCGTCCTTATTCTGCCTTATTTTCTTAAAAGAGAGAAAAAACAATTACTTTTTAGATCCACTCTAATGTTTTCGAAAAGACACCTGATGAACTCAAAAATATGATAAAATGTTATTTTACCATCTTCTGATCTTTAACCTTTTATATCTTCAAGAACTAACTCCTTTATCAAAGACAAATTTCACCATCCACCCATTGAATGAAATTTACTCCAACAATAAAAGAAAGCAAAAAATTTCAATGTTGGTTTGACTCAAAACTAATGGTCAAATTGCAAACTTATCCTCCAAATCTGTTTAAATTAAATTTAAGTTACTCTAAAAAATAAAAGCAGGAAGCCTTATGCAAAAGAAGAAACTAGATAAAATTGGTCTGTGAAAATTGAAAACAATAGTAAATCGTAAAAAACTCAAAATGCTCCCGGAAAACCGTTTCACTTTGGCGACTGCTCTTAGCGAACAGTCGCTGGTACCAATCGGGAAAGACTGAAGACGGAAAAAATGGAGACAGCCAGTAAAAGCTAACTAACCTCTTCCTCAAAACCAAAAACTAAATTTCTCTCAGCTTGAGGCAATGGCCATAATTTGACAAAATATTTGTGAAGTGACACAAGAAAACCCTCTGAATGCTGCTGACAGTATCATAGCAAAAAGTACTTCTCAAAACTGTAGAATCTTACAGCAGTTTTGAAGAAATTTTTTCCAAAGTACTTTTGAATAAAAAGGTATTGTAACAACCATGCCAGATCCAATACTTCATATACTGCTGCACACTTTGGTAAGCTTGGTTATGATGTTCTGCCACACCTGCTTTATTTTTCATACCTCCCTCAACTGATCAACAACTTTTAGAAGTTTTAAATTATTCACTCTCAGAAAACTTGCTTAATTTAGAGTTCGTGAAAAGTGTCTAAAGCAGCAATTTTTCAGCCTCTGAGTCTTCAGATTTCCAAGTTAGTTGGATCCTTAGGAGCTATAGCACTCTGACAAGTGCACAATAAGTATTATAAATTATTACTCTGATTTTCAGCTGAAATAAAATTATGATCTACTGCAAGACAAAAATCGGCTACTATTTACGGCGAACGTAATAAAAAAGATTTTAAAGAGCCTTCTGACAGTCCCAAAAGCTTCATAAATTTTGAAGAATGAAATAATCGATAAGAGAAATAAGAGAACCAGACAAATCAAGATGAAAAAAATGAACTACATCGCATAGCCTAATAAAAACAGTAAAAATTTGAAAAATCCAACTTTTTTTCCTAAATCTACTGCAGACTACTCGTGTTCTGACTGCAAATATGACATCATAAGTAGTTCAACCGTGTTATTGAATCTAGACTTGCTCTACGACGAATATAAAGCTGATTTTCAATGAGTCATTGTGTTACAACCAAATAGGGCAAAAAGTGGCGAACTGAAAAAAATTGTATAGGAAAACAGATTACCTGAAATAAAAGAAAGCCAAGAAATAAAGTGAAAATGAAGTGCTCGGTTTCAATCAACGATTCCAGTTGCACCGGACTGCAGTCTACTGTCTGACATCCACCATTACCACCATCTGTTGCGTTTAATACAGTGAGCCACTGCTTCTCAATCGTTCTATGTACCTAAAAGATTATTAGATTAAAAAAAGAAATTTAAAAAAAAAGTTTAATTAAATTATTTTTATTTATCTGTCCCTTTCTTCCTCTTTATATTTTTTTCAATCATCAACTGATAAAAAACTGTAATTAATTAAGCAGTAATAACAAAAAGCGTAGCCGTTACCTTAATAATAAAACCTTAACGACAAGCATATGGTCATTTTTTTTCATTTCATTAAATAACAAACGTAGACTAGTGAAATTCAAATGAGATTCACAAATGAAAAAAAAGAAAACATACATTTTTCCGATTTGAAATTGCGAAGGCCGATAATATCAGTTGAATTAAGATCTGTAGAAACAGCAGAAATATGTACTGAAACAATAAGCAAGGTTAACTTTAATTTCTTCAGTAACATCTTCAAATAAATACAAACAAAAATAAAGAAAAAGACGATAATAAAACAGGGGTTCCGTATCCCCAATAAGCTTTTTTACGAATCAACAAAACTGAAGTCTTTAATGCTTACTCAATACCTTTTCCATAAAATCTTACATAAGCAATCCAGAAATTTTGCGAGCACTAACAAGGCCAAAAGCAAACGTTCCAAAGTGCAAAACTCTACCAAATTTTCTCGTTATTAGTTGTTTCTTACAATAGAATCCTTTATATCCTTTCCCCGTTTTCTTTCTCGCCAAAGAATGTCATCCTACTAAATTCTTCAACAAATGACAATAACGATAAACGCTACAAATGTACTACTGCAGTGATATAAACTTAAGCAATTGCAATCTACAGCAAGCACTGTTGCCTTCTTACATATTTTTCATAAGTTCTAATGACTGCATTGTTTGATCAGACTCAACTCATAAGTTTTTTTCCTTTAAATTATTTTTCCTATTGTTCAAAATTGTGGTTAATAACGAAAAAAAAAAACAAAATAACTACAAAAACCCCATTGTCTGAAATAATAATTGTTTTATGCATTGACATAGGTGAAAAAAAAATCTTTTTGCTTTTTTATTTCTGTTTAGCAATAACTTTGCATCTATTCCAAACATTGAAAAAGAAGAAAAATCTTTCACTAAAAAATCATAAAATTTCTTCTCAGGCTTAGTGAGTGTTTACATAAACCCTATAATAAAGGCTGTTTACACTGTTCAGTCACTGTCGCTCAAGACTTTTTTTTCCATCAAACAAACAGCAAATTTTCGTCGCAGAACTTTCTGTTCCAAAATATCTGCTACAATTGTAATAATTTCAGTTTTTCATATTTTACTACTACCTAACAATATTTATGTATTTTAAGTAAAATTTACTTTGCCTATAAAAGTAACGACAACTAAAACATAAAAAATCCATACTGTCTTCTGGTCTTTTTTTTTTTTTTGTTGGCTGAATAGAGGAGATATTAGCCAGAGAATTTGAGCAATAAATATAAATGAAAAAAAAAAAAAAAGAGAATTGAGATATTAATAATGCAAAACAAGCAAATTCAAGTTTTTGTTGCGTCTAAACAACTTTAATCTTCCATTTTTGTTCCAAAAATTTTTTTTCCGTTAAGCTATTGTAGTAAAAAAAAAAAAAAAAAACGGTGAAAAAGAAAAACAACAATGAGGTTGAAAATAGCGTCGAAAAATTGGTGAAATAACTGTTCGGTAAAAAACCCAATAACAACCAAAACCACTGTTCCTCCAAAATTGGATATATAATCGGGCAACAAACTTACTAATTACTAAACTAAAACCTTCCAAATGTCAAAAAAGAGAAAAAAAAATTACGAATAAAAGAAAAAAAACAAAGAACAAATATATGTTGATCAAAAAAAATAAATAAATAAATAAATAAAAGATTAAAAGATAATGCTAAAGAGTTTCCTATGGTAATAACAACAATAACGCAATTTTCTATTGAATTTTTCTTTTTTTTTTTTTTTTTTTGAATATTCATAGGCGCACATTTTTAACCACTGCTTTTTCTTTAATACGTCTTCAGTAAGGATATTTTTTTCAACAAAAAATTTGTATTTTAAATTGCAACTTTAGACGCATTTATTCATTTTGCCAAAGAACACCATTTTTCTTCTTCTAATGCTTCGTTTTCAAAAAAAAACAAATTACATTAGCAACAGAAATTTTGATGATCTAACAATAATCAACAATTTTAAACCGATTTATACAAACACCGCCAACTAATGCTACCAAAATTGATAAAACAACTATGCTTAGCACTAATTATTCAGTAATTTATTATTCAATTCAAACAAAGTAATCAAAACCATACAAAAAATAATGCTGTAAACAAACATCTTTTCACTTCCATATTGGCAGATGACAAATGCCGACGCTAATGTGAACATTAACACCGAAACCTATTGCCATATCCACCGTTATGGCACAAATAACAACACTGTTGTTGAAGAAAAAAAATTTGCTCAATGACAGACATAATTTAATCATATACTTACCAAAGATAGGAAGAATGTACTTGAGTAGCAAACCGAGGAGATACCAAGCAAGGCAAGTAGAAATAAGCCAACACTGGTTAACAGCAAAAACACTACGGCTACATAGTACTGAAATTACCAAAACCGTAGTAAGCAATAAAGTCAAATCAACAAAAAACTAATATCAAATCTAAAATTTACAACAATTTACTGAAACTGTTACTGATGATATTGCAACATTTTGCAACTTTTTACGGTTCTAGACAACGGTTACAGAGAAGTGAGATCAATTTGTTGAACTTTGTCTTACATATGATTCCTTTCGGGAAGATATTTTTCTAAGCAAAATACGCAGTTGTAGTAACCTCCTCCCTTTTATTTTCCGCTAAAAATTATATGACTCAAAAACAAATGAGTAATTAATAAGAAGAAAAAAAAAAGAACATTTGCTACCTATTTAGTCGTGTATTTATTGAAACAAATATTCTAAAAAAGTGAAACAAAAGAAAAAAAGTGGTCTTTTGTCTGAAAAAAAAAAAAA
>UXUI01008346.1:13078-25559 GCA_900576705.1 Enterobius vermicularis
CATCCTGAATTGCAAGATATCCCAGTATATTGTAAGGTTTTCCATTTAAGCTTAGGGAATAAGGAGGTATTGATATTCATTTTACCTTCCTTTGCGGTCAGGTTGAAAACCTAGAGTTTTGGCTGCTGCAAAATAGCATTCGGTTTTATCGGGTTTAGTCAGAATACAGCCTACAGACTAGTATTTTCTTAATGTGTAGTTTTGTGAATTATAGATGCTAGTTCACTTGCCAAGAAATGTATGGCTGTTTACCAGACCTTTGTAAGTGGTATGAATTCGAGAATTCAGAAGCAGATTGCGCTTAATAACCCCTTCGTCTTTAAGCATGTCTCAAACCTTAAGGTAGTTTTTTGTGCTTTTTTATCTGTTTTATTTTTGTTATTCAAACTTGTTTCGACAGTGCTTGAATTTTTGTTTTCAGAGCATAGAACATTTCGAAGATGTTGGTCCATGCGTCGTCTTAGCATCTCCAGGAATGTTACAAAACGGCTTGAGTAGAGAGTTGTTTGAAAACTGGTGTACCGATACAAAAAATGGTTGTATAATTGCAGGCTACTGTGTTGAAGGAACACTTGCTAAAGTATGGCATTTATGGAAAGTTTTTTGTAGCAGTTGTTTCTTTGGATAGTTTGATTTTATATAGTTGCGCATCGTTTTCCCTGAATGTTTTTAGCACATTCTCTCTGACCCTGAGGAAATCGTTGCTATGAATGGGCAAAAGTTGGCAATGCGTTTACAGGTATATTTTTACCAGGCTTCAGTTTGAGGACCTTAAAAATACATTTAGCGTACAAAAACAACTTAGTTAAGAACTCGAGTAATTGCAGTTGCTGATCTTTTATGAACGGATTTTATGAGGACCTGTTTTTTTAGCTCGTCTACTCCTGATGTTTCAAAAAGATGAGTTATTTTTTGATTTAGGTTGCTTATATCAGCTTCTCTGCACATACTGACTATACTCAGACATCAAATTTTGTACGTTCACTTCGGCCGCAGCATTTAGTTTTGGTGCATGGCGAAATGAACGAAATGAATCGACTGAAGGCGGCAATTATTAGGCAGTATGAGGATGACCCAGATTCTCATATTGAGGTTTACATTCAGGTTTTTTTGCTATTTAAAAGTTCTTATACTTTCTCTTTCGTGAATGGTTATTGTATCTTTAGGTACATAATCCAAGAAACACGGAATCTATTGAACTTCACTTCAGAGGTGAAAAGACCGCCAAGGTATTTTTTTTCATCATTCTTTTTCGACACAGAAATTATCTTCTTAATTTTTTTTTGAGGGTTTTAAAGTTTTTACAGCTAGTACGTCTGTTCAGGTTGTTGGAAAAATGGCTACTGTCTCTCCTAAAGATGGGGATGTATTGAGTGGAGTTATTGTCCGACGCAACTTCAACTATCACTTTATGGCAGCTGAAGATATTTCAAGTTAGCTTTTTAAATGCTTAAGCAGTTATTGAACTCATGCATGCTATATCTTTTGAATATTCTCTGTATCTTTTAGCCTACTCCGAATTGTCCAATAGTATTCTAACTCAAAGAGAAAGTTTATATTACGACGGGACTGTGCGTTTGTTGTTGCATAATTTGCAGCAGGTTGCTGGTGATGTAAGCTTGGAAGAAATTGATTCTAAGGATCCCGTTGATCCTAGTTACGTTATTAAATTATTTGATGTTAGTTTTTCGTTAATTAAATATTGCTTTTGCTTTTAGAATTTCACAAGTAATGTCATTTTATCTAGCATGAGTCTTTTATGTATTTGCACTTTTAATAACTGAAAACTAACTAGTAGAATTTTTTCTTGATTTTCTCTTTCAGGATAGCATTCATATACAAGTTTTTTCTCTGCAACACGCAGTTGTTATAGAATGGACCTCAAATCCTGTAAACGATATGTTTGCTGATGCTACAGTTGCTGCAGTTCTTCATGCGCAAACAAATCCAGTACCAGACAAAAGTAGAGTTTATTATATGCTTTTCACAGTTATCTAGGCGGAAGCTTTAAGGGGTTTTCGTGAGACTGAAGGTTATTTCTTTCAGATCTAGGACATTGGAGTGAGAAAGCCGACGCAACGGAATGTTTGAAGAAATCCCTCTATGAAATTTGTGGCGATACTGGGGTCATTAAAGTCAGTGATGGCGTGATTGAACTCGAGGTGGATGGCAAAGAGGCAAGTATTGACGTTGCTACTCTGCGGATCACTTGTTCTGACCAACTTTTACATCATCTTATTTCGTCAGTTTGCCAAAAAATAATTCATACACTTTCACCTATTTGTGGTGGAAGTACTAAATAAGCAGCTTCTAAAAACTAGATTTTCAAGCGGATTTCTTTTTGGAGTTTTATTCTTACCTTTTTTTTCATACCGGAAGAAGATAACCAGTAGTGTGATTTTTACTTTAATTTTACTTTAATTAGTCTTGATTCATGATCCGGATTTTTTTCTACTTGCATCTTTTGGTTCATCCTTTGTAATTGTACAGTGTAATCTTTTTTCTTTTTATTTTATATTTATTTATTTTTTTTGATGCTTTCTATCAAACTGGTGATTGTTGGTAATCCGATCTCTCTATATAAAACTCACTGTTACGTACGGGTTATTTTTGCTGCAAATGCTGCTCGAATTTTTTCCTTTGTATTTGTTAATTGATTTTCTGCTAAACGTTAGAGGCTTACTCAAAACTTTTAAAGTAATTCCTTTGCCGACAGAAGTAAGATTATAATTGTTTCCGCTTCAATTGTTCATGCTTCTGTTCTCGTTTTTATGGAATTAAGATTACTGATTGTTCTTCTTAGTCGGCATGAAGCAGCAGTATTTCATTGTTCTTATATGTAATGAAGAAATAAACTTTTGAAGAGTACTACCGTTTTATACAACACTACGGGTTTATCTGTGGATTGCGTTGGAAGCTTTTGATAGTAAGGGAGTTTTGAATGGGTAGGCACGAATTGGGTAATTTGAGAAGTCCCTGAAGCTACTACATGGGAGTAACATGATTGGATGGACCACTGATTATGCCGTTCATGTAGAAGAGGCTTAGTACAAGTGAATGAGTATTTTTTGTACGGATAATGTTTGGTTTTGGGATTATTGCTTTCGGTTCATTGCCGCAACCTAATGGATGGAGAGGTGCCATCAGAATGGTTTTACTTTGGGGTTTTTACTTTTTTATCTTGGCATCGAATTGAACATGGTACTTTGTTCTCGTAGAAGTATTGGTCTTACTGGCGTGGAAAAGCAGGGCCGAACTGCATAGTTCTATTTTAGTGGGTCTTGGAGTGCGACGTCTCGCGGCGTTGCATATTGGTTTTAATGGACTTCTGAAGTAGACCTAACTTTCTTAAGATAGTAACTGTTTGTTGCCTTTTCTACTTTTGAAATCTTTTAATACAGCCGGCTCTCGTCGGTTAAGTGCTACTGCATTGCGCAAGAGCCGGCTGTACATTTGGAATTCAATTATGCGTTTAAGATTTCCCTGACACTCAATCGTCCCCATCCTGCGTTAGTATGATATTTAAGCTGGGTAAGGAAGTATGTGAAGTGGTGAACGGAAGGTATCACTTATAACTACACTTTTGATCTGCGTGGCAGTAAATTTTTTCCTTTTATTTCTGTTTATTTAAGCTAATGGTTGGGACATTTCTTTAAAACATAGTTTAAACGTTGCATCTGATGCTTAGCCTTTTCATTTTTTCTGCCTTGAAATGACGCTGGTAGAAAAGGTTATTCTTGATTCCCCAACTGTCACTTAGTTTTTCTATTCAGCTGCACGAAGTTGTTGATTAAAATTTTTGCTTTAATGAAATTTTCAACTTTCAGCGTGGTATTTTGATACATATCTGAAGTTAAAATTATTTTTTTTGATAGGTGATATAATACGGTAAAAACTAGACTTTTTTTGAAACAACATTTAGATGTTTGATAAACTGAGCGAAAATATTAGTAATATACAATTTTGTCGCCTGTACAAGTGTTGCGGTAAGTACTTCTTCTATTGTTTGAGTTTACAGCGTATACTGAATCTTGAAAAAACCTCGAATTGTTTTGATAATTTTTTTTCACCACATTGTGTTATGTATCGGGTACTATAGTCGTCACCTTCTGCACGTAACACCTTTTTTGAACAGTCATGGTAGGGTCTCGTTTGCTTATTTTTTTGAGAAAGATTTGTTATGTCTTCGCTAGCTTTTTTATTTTAAAGCAGAAATGCTTAGAGTTCCTTAAATGAATTGGTCTCTTCACTTCGTTACAAAATTTTCTCGTATCAAGGAGCATCTGCTTTTAAAAAAATTATTAAACGAAATAAAATCGATTTTGGAAACGGTGATTAATAATAATGCTGAGAGTGAGTGTTTATAATAAATAAATGTTTGATGGCTTGTAGAAATTAAGTTTTGTAACCGGCGATACAACGTCTCCTGTTTCTGGAAAATAAAGTGGTAAATAAGAGGAAACCTTAGATATTTAAATATTCAAAACCGACTGATTTTTAAACATCTTAACTGGTAATTCGTAGTGAAGGAAAATTAAAATTTGTTTTGTTTAGGTATTTGAAGTTCTCACCTTGAACTTGTTAAACTGTGATCATGCTGGCATTTGGGTTTGTCCACGTTTTGAAATAATTCTTTCTAATGATCAACTGCTTTATTTTTGACAGAACAGTTGAGAGAGGTTTTGTAAGATTAAATAGGACAAGCTATGAAATAGTTCACAATTTTTATAAAAACTGGGAAGTA
This sequence comes from Enterobius vermicularis, assembly GCA_900576705.1. Taxonomy (NCBI): domain Eukaryota; kingdom Metazoa; phylum Nematoda; class Chromadorea; order Rhabditida; family Oxyuridae; genus Enterobius; species Enterobius vermicularis. The sequence goes on from UXUI01008346.1 coordinate 17,823, forward strand.
CAGTTGTTGATTTGGCAACTTTTTTACAACAAGTGACTTCTCGAATCCTAATACATGCTATTCTTGATAAATGTCAAATATAAAAGGAAGAAAATTTTACAACTTTATGTAATCAAAAGCTTAGCAGAAGTTCCCCTCTTGAATTCTGAAAATCATTCAAGATTTTGGTAATTATGAGCGTGCAAAAGAAATTTGACCCACTTTTTGTTTTGAACAACATAACAATTTGAATTGTAGAACTGAGCTTTTTTGTAGCTTTTGAAAATCATGTTTTTTTCGATGGATAAAGTGTCAAAATAGAGTTTTCCAAACTTTTGTCAAACACTCCATATTTTTCTTTCAATTTGGCTTTGAATGTTTGAAACTTATATTAATTATTTTAGTAACAGTGGGGGAAGTTGCAGTAGTAACGATCATGACAGCATTGATGAAGATAATAATTATACTGATAACGGCACTAGTAATAATATCAATAATAAAATTATTATAACAATGACGGTAATAAAATGTAATGAAAATTGGTTTTAAGCCGAATTTAAGATTAGACTTCCAAGTTGTACGTCTTGAATTGTTTATGGAAAAATCGGTCAGGTTGCAAAATGTTCTTAGTCTTCACCTGATATTGAAAAGTTCTTGATAGACTGTAGTACTTTTTCTGTTTGAACGTTTAGACGAATAAACTTTTAAGCATCAAGTGGTTTAGTCACGTGAACCAAAAAACTTGCTTTTTTAATTCAAAACAAACTAATTTTATGCAGAGTTTCACATATTCAGGTGGACTGATTCAGTCATTTCCTAAAGATTTTAAAGAAGTGAAAGTTTGGCGATGCCTGGTCGCAGGTGGCGTACTAAAGATGTGTCTGTAAAAGATGCATCAGGGTTGAAAGATGACGGTTTAGCCTCAAGTTTAGATAGGTTTGCTGAGGACACCTCAATGCTTGGTTTCCGTTATCTACACACAAAATACGAAACTTGGTTCAGGTAAGTACGCAACGGGACAACCGTTTTTTTAACTTCTAACTATTACATTTGGCGCAGTATTATTTGAAATATTTAATTACAGGTATTTAAACAGTGAAGTAGAAGCAATTTGGTCACAAATATGAGAAATTCTCTAGACTTTTGAAGAATACATAGATTAATAAATCAGTGAGAAGTGAGGTCTAGCATTATGCAATTCGAGCACCAAATTTGCAGGGTAATGTGGGGTACTTTGCTGGTCTTTTTCCTAGGGTTAACCGTCTATCAGGTAATGGAGCGTATCGGATACTATTTTGTTCGTAATCCCTTGAACACTCAACGAATTTATGACAGTCCAAACCGAGTAACATTTCCAACTGTGTTGCTTTGCAACAAACTGCAAATGAAGTAAACCACTTATGCTCATTTTTTCCAATAAGGTCCTTTTTTTTAATAGTCTGAACTTGCTTAAGGCAGAATACAGCAGAGTCTTATATGGAATACAAAGAGAATAGATTGCTGATGCAGTGTTAGTTGATCGTAATGTGATTTGAAGAGTTTTATCAAACAGACGTTACCACTGTAAGCAAATAAATACTGTAACTCTATAATGCAATTGCAGAGCTTCAAAAGTTGCTTATTACAACCCTAAACTTCTGGGTGCAATGGCTTTGATGTATAACGAAGACGGATCTCCTTCACTTGATCCGTCTGTGGCGGAACTTGTTGCTTCCTTCGATGAGACTGATTTTTTCCACATCTTTCAAAGTTCATTACAAAAACCAGAAGACCTTCTTCTGAGGTAAAAGAAATTTTGCTAATGACAATGCTGTAATCTCTCTCATACCATCCCAAATTGCATCTCTTTTTGCTACAAAGTAATGCCAAGGTTCTGTGGCTGATCCATTTTCGCTCATTATTCGATAACCTCTGAAATTCAGTTGCTATTACGGTAGAGGACAATCCTGTATGGATGAAATACGCCCGGTAATTACACCAGGCGGTGTTTGTTTTGCGGTGACCAGCAACATTACTGTCGAGCGACCAGGTCAGCTGATCAAAACACTCACTTGTAGAGTACTGAAAGAATTTCACCTCAAAATAAGTATTAAAAAATAAATAGCGTACTTAGAGCTCAAATGATGCTTAGTCAGGTCCAGAAACAACTCTGTCACTGCTACTGAACTTGGAGAGTTACGAAATAATACCTGGCTGGGTGGCAGAACCTGGAGTTGTGGTATCGATGTACGATCAGTCGATTCCACAAACAGCTTACTCAGGTGAAGGGATTCATATAAGCGCCGGAAAAGTAGTTACAATCCCTATTAACAGTGTTCGAAAGGTAAGATAAACTCACCTGTTTTCTTCCTTGCTATCTGTTCCTCAAAAAATATCTTCAAAATCTGTTGTTAAGCGACAAAAACTCACTGGTATTGCCAACTGTTTTTTACAGCTTCATCGTCATTCTAGTATATGTGGTCAAATTAAAGTTGGCAGTTTCAAAAAAAAAGACTATTCAAGAACTGCTTGTCATTGGCACATGACATACGAAAAAATATGCAAACTTTGTGGATGCATACCAATACAAAGTCCTAGATTTATAGAACCAGAGTCGACGAAAAAGGTTTACTTAGTTACCGGTAAAGTTAGAAAAACATTTTGATGAAACCGTTGTAACTGCAGGATGGGATGCTGTTTTTGAAAAGTTTAATGGAAAAATCTCATGGTTCAATTGTTTTCAACAACACCTGTACGTTGAGGGAAGAGTTTCACTGCGTCAACAACATTTCTGTACGTATTTATTTGACACTGATCACAGAGACACTTGCATTGATATTGCGAAAGTTCTAAGATAAGTTTCGCCTTATAAGTAGAGTTGAGAATAAATGAGCAAACATTTTTAGAGAATTTACCACGACAAAATAGAGACCGAGTCTATCGAATTATGCCCAGAAGACTGTATTGAAATAACGTATAACACGATTGTATTCGGTAACAAAATAGATCCCAACGAAATTGCGACTTTTTTGCCAAGTGACTGGGAAGACGACAAGGAGAATCGGCTTAATAGTTTTCAGGTTTGATGCGATACTGGGAAAAATTTGCTGTTCTAACTTTTTTGACTGCGTATCAACGATAGGCAGGACTAGAACAAAATTGATTGCGCTCTTGAATGACCAGCTGTAAAATGTTTTTGCTCGTGTCAGGAACATTAATCAACTTTCCAACGTCACAGCAACAGAAATATAAATTTTACTTCTAATCTAAAATGCTTGGATTTATAAGCACCGTCATGGATTTTCAAATTGAAAATATTGTGGAAATGATACGTTTACGTTACATAGCACGTCGTTCTTTTGCAGCTGCGCTGGTTCCAGTTTGAAAAATGCTGGTGGCGAAAATTCTTTTGATTTTTCATATGCAATTTAGCTATTGAGTAGATAAGATTTCACGAGAAATGTCTAACTTTTTATTAATCTTTTCAGTTTTATTCGTCTATTGTATCAGCAACATACCAAGAGACTTCCTAGGCTGCAACTTTGTTCAATTTTATAACACGGCTTACACTGACTTCTCTTTTTGGGGACATCTTAGTTGTTTCTGGTTACTAGTTAAAAATTACTGCAGAACTGTTGTCAATATCTGCTGATTTGCTTTTCATAATTACTTTTTTTAGTGTGAACATTATCACAATTAATCACCAAAACTTCGGAAAAAATTTTCTGCGTTACCTTCTTGATTCTGTAAGATGTTGGTAGTAAAGCTTACTGTGCTTTTAAGATAATAAAATTTACAGCAACATGTTATTGGACAAATATTACGCCTATTTATCTACAACTGTCTTAGTCATAGCCGTGTAATTTTGAAGGAAGGCGCAAACTGCTATTGACATGAAATTTACTGGCTGTTGTCCCCGAGACTGTAGTATGACATTCGATAAAACTTTCAAAACACTGCAACGTAATCAAAACTTTAGCTAGTGAACCTGCGCGAGCACTTTCGCTCAAATCCGACCCTTCAATGAAAGACTCATCTTTTTTGCAGAAAAACAACGTATAAAAAAATTTCAGGCAGTTTTTGATATCATTCCAAAATATCGAATTCCGTTGATCAGAAGCATTCAAAAACAAGCTTACGAAGCACAACGCTTTTCTGAAGAGGTTACTGTTCTCAATCTTACACCTTGTTCCAGCATCCCAAACAATCTTACCAAGAGGACTTCTTTGTGTAAAGTGACATCATTTTTTTTTGTTTGTTCCTAGCCCTCAGTCCATTCTTCCTTTTCTTTTCCTTCGTATTCTGACCGAACTGTCCCTCTCCTCGTTTCAACATTACAGCGAACTTGGACCGCTTGTGATACAGCATAGGCACTACAGTTTCTTAATGGCTTGATTTTGTTTCCGTTTTCCTATGCGGTAAAAACGTCTCTTTTCCTTATCATTCGACTACAGAACTGTTTTTCGTTTTACTTCAAACAGCACCTTTTATTATGACGTATTAAGTAATCTTTTTAGAAATATTGTTTGAAAAAATTTTATTTTCGCCCTTTTTCTTCTGCCAAATCTTAATCTTTCTATCTTTGGATGCACTTTTATAATTTTCTTCAACTGCCTTTGTTTGAATGGAGATGGACCTCCTCTAAGAAAAATGAAGACTTTAATTTATAATGTGGTCTATGCCTTGGCTACAGCATCGAAAGATATGTTTTTATTTGTTTTTTTCTCAAAATACACTCTAACGATATGATTGTAGATGTCTAAACTACTGGGTGTGGAAAAAAATGCGAGTATGGCAGTTCTACCTTGTATCAAGGACGAATCGACATTCAATATCTCCGATGCTATTGATAAACTTCATAAAGCTGAGCCTATTTGGAACTGCCTTTCCAAGTAACAATTGAAATAAATATTTACTTCTTGAACAGGCTGATTTCAAATAAACTTCAAATTTAGCTTTATTGAAACCGTTCTACCGTTCCAAATTGGTTCTATTTTATCACTACTGCACATTGATCTGGACGAAGATTTTATGCTGATCCAAAGCAGCTCTTATGCATCAGAAAGTTACCACGATTTGCAAAAGAAGGTAATTAAAGATGACTTACTGCAGGCAAACAAATGAGCTGAGCGGAACGCATTAGATTAATTTACTATTAAACTTATAGTTGAAGACTTTAAATTAAGAAAACAAGTTGCTACAAATATTTCCTGCAGATTCAGAATGTCAAACTTGATATTGACCTAACAATGCAAGAGGCAAACAACATTTTCGGCATTCAACTTCTTGATCGGTCTGCTAGAAAGGTTGGTATGCTCAGAAGCAAAGTCCTAAATTTGAATTAGATAATTGTGTTTCTTTCTTAGCAGCTTACTTTACCGTTTGAGATAACAGTTGTTTAAAAGTTAATCGAAAATGTGGACTTCAATTAAATTTTACAGCTAATCTGTTAGTACTATTGGCTTTCTCACTTGGTTTTTCAAGCAAATTCTGGAGGGAAAAATCTGATCGATTATTTCCAAATTACCGTATGGCTATAGCTCAAAAACTATAACAATTTCTGATCTAGCAAAAACTTTTTTAGCAGTTTGTAAACTAAAAAACCGTTCTGACCTAATTCAATTAAGAACCAGTCAAAGTTTGTAGTTTGTTAGTATTTTCATCACAACTTTCTTCGGTGAACACAAAAATAATAATACGAGAAAATTAGAATGATATTTAAAAGCCAATTTTGGAAAACATGTGTAAGGAAAGCCTACATCAATAAGGGTGATAACTTTTATGAAATTGAACATTTGTTATCAGCCGAAAATATTTGTTTATCAAGCAGTTTTTTCTTAACAGAGGTGAGGGAATTTTGACAGGTTCTGGCTTAGAAGGTCAACACATAAACACGTTCATCTCGAATGCTTATAAAGCTACAGAGAAAATTAAAGTTAGATGTAGGTTTAATCATATCTTACTTGATTTAACGAATATAAAAACAATTAAGTTGAAAAAAACAAAGCTTGACTGAGGTAAAAATCAAAAGTGGGGGAACAGATGGTCTATTTATCATATAACTCTAAAAAGTGACTGGTAGAGTTATTCAATGTAAGATCCATTGGAGTCAAGTGGCAAGCTTAAATCTAACCTTTTTTTATATTACATTTGATGTTCATTGCGAATCGGAATCTGTGCACTGTTTAGGCTGTACAGCAAAAAATTGTGCAGCTGTTTTTAAACCTAAAAAATTGCTTAACCTTGTCGAACTTTGGTTTCAATCGCACCAGCGCTCTCGACCTGTTACAGAATATTTGTGCTCAGGTATAGTTTTATACAAGCAGTTTTTGTTGCTTTATTTGTACTATAATTTTTGATCTTTTTTGAAAACTTATATTTGTAATTCAATCAAAATATTTTATTTTTGATAACGGTCGACAATTCAAGAATTTGGAAGATGACTACAGAACGCTGCATGCTGGCGGAAGAATACTGAAAACATTATCAGTTGAAACATTCAATACATACGCAAATACCATACAAAAATTGGTTGAAATATTGTGGGATTTGAGATGGAATAGTAAACCAAAAATTTTTCATTGGCGTAATCATAAAATTGATTTAAAACTGTTTAAAGATCTGTACACGTAAGTGCTGATGCATTTTATTTTACAATTCAGCAACTCGTAATTTGAAAGGACATTTATAAATTTTGTGAAAAAAAAAATTGTGCTTTGTTAGAGAAAGTGGAAACGACAGTAGAGCGATTCATGAATTTTTACGACAACGAAAGCTGATACAGCAGGACGTGGAACAACAGGTTATTTTTAGAGTAGTCAAAAAAAAAGTATATTATAGATATGTTTAGCTAATTGACAGATTATCGGAGAGATTAGCTGAATATAACGTGCAAAAATAGCATTTGAAATTTAATGTCTATTTCAGTAGCTTAGCAAAATTTTTCTTTTAACAAAAAATTCTATACAGAAGTGTACCTGAAGCTTTTTGTTGGTTTCAGATAAGGGATGCAATAGCAAAAATTGATGAAGCACTAAAAATTCGACAAAATCTCTTAGCCAACTTAAAATTACGACCATCAGCTATTGAACCAATAAACTCTATTTTAGATTCAGTTCGTTGCCTACAAAATCTATCAGCTTCATTTGAAGCACTACAGGTTCGAGTAGTCTTTGGTCAAAAATAAATACTGTTGCAGAAGCAAAAATACAGCATTGCTTTGAAAGTCTCTATTTAAATAAAAATTACCAGAAACTATTGAAGAAATTGAATGTTACAAATAACTTTGTTTTTTTTTGGAAATAATTTAGCTAAAAACTGATGCAATGATTTTCGCTTCTTACTGTATCAATTTCAAATTAGTAGATAAGTTTTGCTTCACAAAGAAACAAGTAGCTTTTGAGGAGCAAAATCTCATTAGTTTTTTTTTCCGCTTTATTATGATTTTGTTTTACAATAATAAAAAATTTGGCTGACAAATTTTACTCTGAAACTATTGTTGCATATTGTTGTCGTAAAATTTGTTCATCAATTTTGACCGATAATTTTGGAGTGAAAAAAAAAATTTTTTTTGCCTAAATTTTTGAATACTGTTTGTTGAGGGTTATCAGAACGAAGCAATAGTTGTTATTATTTTTTGTTTTCAAGTAAAAAACTTTTAGCACTTTATTGTTGGCTAATGATAAAAAGTATTGAAATTTTTGTTTGGTTTTTAGACGGAAACAGTCTGAGCTCCTAAACAACAGCAATATTTGTTTTGTAATGCAAAGGAGTTTTTTT
>UXUI01008350.1:8345-22595 GCA_900576705.1 Enterobius vermicularis
CAGCTTTCCAAAATCCTCGTACTTTGTTTCTACAAGCTGTAACTTCTCCAACAACTTTTCTAAGGCAATACTCCGGAACTATTGTGAAATAATCCCCCTTCACTCAGCATATTTACTTGTAAAGAAGACTCTCTTCATATAATTTGCGCGGGCAACAAAGTCATTGTCCTCACACCTCAGCGCAATCAATGCGATGTATTGATCACGCCAAACCTCAGTCAGGAAGTATGCACTCCACTTACGCCAGCCACCACCAAATCCTGGTTAGGGGTAAAAACTTGTTTATAAAAACTGAAAACTCAGGAAATAGTGGAAAGGTAGTAGGTGTTTCTGCTAAGGTTTAATTCTCAGTGGGAATGAGAGAGCAACAGAGAATTCAGCGAGAAAGGAAACAACAGTGAAAGGTAGCTAGTAATCGTGTCGACCCACTCAAAAAAAAAAACATGTTTGAATAAACAATTTTGATATTAGCTGCACCTTAGCGCCTACTTCTTTTCACTGGCCTACTGACCCGAAGAGGAGAGAACTTAAGAGGCTTTTGAAATCAGTTGAAATCAGCAAGTGTCTCAAAGTGCACTAGTGTGCAGCACAGCATTTCAGGTGAAGATCGACGGCTCAGACCCTGTACGATCTGTGCTGATCTGTTGTACGCACTGAGACTCTTTCCCCTACAGAAGGCATGTGTTTTCAATCCTATTCACCTCGTTCAAAAAAGGAAGATTCATGATGCTTTTCACATGCGAGAATTCCAGTAAGTTAGTGCTTGATAATGGATTAGGAACCTAAAATTTACATATTCATTGAGAATTGTAATCCAGAATGTGCTTAGAAATCTGAGGTCAAAAATGGATAAGGTCCAGTGCAATTTTTCGCAGAAATCTAAAAGGACCGCCTCAGCCTTGTCGCGTGAACTGCACTGAGGTTTTGCCACAGAGATCCAGTGCTATTTATGAAAAGCTGAATTAGTTTCGACGAAACGTTGATTATGCTTATCAGTGAGGCCTTGATAATCCTCTGAAATAGTACTGTTGTTATTGCGTGCTGCCCACTAGTCAAAACTATGTTTCTTTCAGAAACAATATATGGTAATCGTTAGTAACATTTGCAATTTCTGATAAAATAGCAAAACACTTACTGTCTGTTATTTGAGACCTCTAAACAATCATTGCTGCGCTATCACTCTGCCTTTTTTTCTTCCGTCAAAAGCCGTTTAAACAATTTCACTAGCTTACCAAAATGACAGATCGTTAAGGAATGCCTTCGGATATTACGTGCAAAATTTCTATAAGAAGTTGTAATCATTAAGAAACCTTTTTAGAAAAACTTTAACGTCTGCCTCACAGACTGCTTCTGAATCTCAATTTTCATACATGCACATATGGTGCTCCGCTGAATACGAAAATGTGGAGGAAACACTATTAAACCTACTCTCTAGCGTTAAAAAAGTATGTTGTTACAGAATCCAAGTTTCCTGCGATATGTCCCTAATTTTGCAGCTAAAACACTTGTTACTCTCCATTGGTTATCCTTCATCTTCTCTGACACGTTTATCGCTGTTCTCCGAGAGCAAGCACAGAGAAAAACTAGCCAATGTTTGAAGTCCTTGTCCTAACAAATCAAACAATAAAAAACCGTCACGTGAAATGGTCTCAAAGACTGAAGACGGTAATTTCACTCGACATGACTTTGAAGGAAAGCCTTAGGCTGCCACGTTGTTGATCACCGCCGACAATACCAGTAATAAATGGCGAAGTGGAGTCGATTAAGGTACAATTTTACTTCTGCAGCCCGCGGCGACCAGTGAAAGAATTTTATAAGCGGGGAAGAAGACAACATGGGGAATTTGATGGGTATCCAAAGTATTACAAAAACATCAAGACGACAAAGCAAGGAAGCAGAATTCAAATTTGTCAACCAGTATTTTGAGTGGTTCTATCTCTACGACAGGAATCCGTACAAATTTTGCTGGAGAGACATTAGCGCAAATTGATACCAGGAACAGAGCCAATTTTCAGAGTGTTGCTGCAGATATCAGAACAAAATTTCAATTTAGAAAATTTGCAATATTCAGTTATCGATAAAAGTGGCTTGTTGCCAGAAATGCTTTTTATGATTACTATAATTAATTTGTCAACAATTGTAAAGGTACTGGTGACAGGAGATCAGTACCAATTACCTCCATATACTGCAGCGTTAAAAGACAATGTGATTTGTCTCGGACATTAAGGAGCGATCGAAAAACTGATCAAACACGCGTCACTCAGCACCTGTTGTTGATAAAATACTTCTGGAGCCACCGGACACCGTTGAAAGCTTTATCAAGAGCGATGTATTAAAGACAATTGCTGCAGTCTCAAAGATTAGAGAGCAAACTATAATGGAGGATGTTGCGGTTTTGAGCCCAACACGTTGGAATTTCAATATTGCTACTCCAGACCAGAAGGAAAGAATACTCAACTGTATAAGGAGATTGGTCAAATGACTTGAGCAACGGGATGGTGGCGGTGGTGCGAAGGTTTATTGGAGAAAAATTCCTGAAAACAGGAATGACGATTTTACGTGACTACTCAGCTTTAGTAACAAGGATTATAGAGCTGCCCTATATGTAACGCAAATTGGTATCAAAGGCGCAAATGTGATTTTTTTTTATTACAGTTACATTTGGCGGAGCACGGTAGAATATTCATCAAAACGTCAGTTTTAGAGTATTTCTTTCAAAAGCAGCAAAACGCTTTGTTACGACTGGTTTGGGATTGTATAGATTCGAATAGACGTTTCAAGAAAAATACCCAGAGTGCACAAGCAAGCTGCATGTTGTATTGTTGTCTTATTATTCTGTTTTAAACAAAGTAGATCATCGTTTTCTTTTTGATATTTTGACTCTTATGCTAATGACTGTCAGATAAATGTTGAAAGCTGAGTGAAGGATACAACAGTGGCTATCAGGATGAGATCAATCTAGGTGGAACTGCGATTGTCTGTTATGGCCCAATAAGCAGAACGATTTGGACAGTCGATGATTTTACTTTGTAACTAATCATGGCTGATATTTCTGTTACCATTTCACAAATTTATGAGGAGAATAAGTGAGTCTATTTATTGAGTTTATTGTCTTCTGTTTTTTATCAAGCGCTGCCGGCATTTTTAAAACCTCAAGAGGCAACTTTTTTGTCGTATATAGACTTCCAGTAAGAGTTGATAGAAATACGAGCAGAAAACAGCGCTTCTTTTTCTTAAAGATGTCATATACTTCATCTCAAATAGGAAGTAGAAAGTTATCTTGAGTTTGCTACGATGGTTAAGGGGAAAGCTGCGTTTTGTGAATCAGGTGCTTCCTATTTGCCCTTCCTGCATTAATCTTCACTTTGCGTGTATATGACCTGCAGCTACATGAGGAGTTTGTTGAGATAAAACATTGCGCGTTGGAACAGGCGCTGACCATCGTACAGAAAAGCGAGCAGATCACCGTACTTGCGACCCGTTTTAAAGTCCAGCGTGTTATGCAGCCTGCACAGATCATTGCACTCTCATCAACACATACATCTTCTTCGCAGCAAGTAACAGCCGTAGAACAAAATGGACCTTACTTGAGCTGCCGCGGTAGTCATAAGAGATAGAATTGCGAATTCAGAAAAAATGAATTTTACAGACCATCGAAAATGTCATATTGCAAAAGTTTACAGAGCGAAAAATATTATAGGAAGAGGGCAGTCGTTCGAATTAAGTATAATAGCACCTCACATACTACAAGTAATCCTCAAACAAGTCAGACGCATCACGCGGTAGATCAAAGCATAATATAACAAACAAATGAGAAGCCTTATTTCGGAAAATCCGAAAACAGACCTACTTTTTGTTACTTTGGGAACTATGCGCATACGATAGCGATGCAGGTGAACACAGAATTATCTTTTACAATTCTTAACTAGAACACATGACAACAAATTAATTCTTCCAAATCTTTTTCGCTGACAGTACATACTTATGGTTATTTAGGCATTTCATTTTTCCTTGCTGGAAAATCCAGCGTTTGCTTCGGCACAAAAGTTCCCTTGCAACATCTTTAATGAGAATGTCCAAAGTTTTTAGGCGGCAGTGTAGTGGGAAATGATTTAATCTTCTAAATTAAAATAGAAAAACTTCTTTTAAGTTGTTTTTATATTGCTATTTTATACAATGGGAATTTCAGTAAGTTTTTCTCGGAATTCTTTAATTTGTTTAAAAATGGATCAGATTTTTTGAGCAACTTCAAGCTCACCGACGATTAAAAACAAGTGCCGTCCCAGTATTCCAGCAGTACCAAATCCAGTTCAAGTCACTGTAGAAGCAAAATTAAATCGACTACTGCGATTGGGTATTTTACCCCCAGTTACGTTTTCACAGTGGCTATATCAATTGTAATGGTAAAGAAAGACGGTAGTATGTCAGTGTACAACTTTTTCACAAGCTTAAACAAGGCTTTAGAAGTTTATCAATTTCCTCTTCTCAATCCGAAAGACATCTTTGCAACCTTAAGAAGAGGAACTCTATCTCTTTACACTGCACGCTCAGATGCATACTTTCAAATTGAAGAGGATAATAAAATAAAAAATTATTTGTTATTAATGCGCGTACGGGCCTTTTACAGTGTAATCGTCTTCCCTTTGGAGTAAGCTCGGCTTCAGTTGTTTTCTGGATATCATGTCACAAGTGGTACCGCGGTTGCGTGCAGTTGTAGCATATTTGAACGACATTTTAATTTTGAAAGTCAAATAGAACACCCGGGAAGCTTCTGCCGAGTTTCCGCTCGTTCATCTATCTGCATTTCGCGCTGAAAGGAGAAAATGTTTTTTTTTTCATAACATCGCCTGTAAACTAATTAGGCTTTAGCCTGGACTCCAAAAGTGTTAAACCGGAAGCGGAAAAAATCCCACCTATTCAGTAGGTGCCAGCGCCGTCAGATGTTTCTTGTGTAAGCGCGTATCTCGGATTTGTTAATCATTACGCAAAATTCATCCCTCAGCTGTGTAACTTGCGAGCTCCCGTAGATAAGTTGCTGCAAAAAAGGGCACCGCTTTTATGGTCTGACAAGCATCAAGAAGCTTTTCATCGCATCAAACGTATTTTAATATCTTCTCTTTACTTAATGCATTTTCAGTCAAGTTAGTGTGTTTTTCTTGCTTAAAATGATGCTACTTTTAGAGTAGGTGTCGCCTTACTTCACTGTTTTGCAAACAGAGTCGGAAGAGTAACTGCTATCGCGTCAATATCTCTTACGCCTGCAGATCTTAATTACTCACAAGTAGAGAGAGAAGCGCTAAGTATAGTTTTCGGGATGAAAAAAAATTTCATCACTATTTATGTCGAAAGGAGTTCACTTTGTCTACGGATAATTAGAGTCTGAAGACGACTTTTAGCTTTGTAAAAAACGTTGTCTTGTTAGCGCTAATTCAGTTACAGCGATGAGCGTTGTCCCTCATGAATTACACGTGTCGCATTCAACACTGTCCCAAATAACAATTTGGGTAAGTAGGTGCTCTTTTGAGAATAGTAAAAGAATTCGATAATATTTTTGACAAATTACGAAATTCTGAAGAACATCAGGTTAATTGGGTACACGCTAAGCCTTTTGGAATATTACCAATGAAGTCGGTAAAAGTGGCAAATGCTACATCACGAGAAAAGAACTCTCGGATTAGTGTAGTGAAACAAAAAAAAAAAGGAGGTGGTCAAATAAGGTAACTGTTGCTGAAATTCTTCCTTATTTTCGAAAACTTTTTGAACTCCTAGTAATTAATGGTTCAGTTTTTTGGAACTCGCCTATTACTGTTCCACCCAACTACATAATACATCCAGCTATTAACAACACCCCAGCCACGTGACTTTGAGGCCGCGAGCTTCGTTCAACATTGGATTTGTTACTGCTACATTTCCCGTCAGGAAGTAGCCATGATATATAAGGTTCAATAAAAGAAAAAATGATGTTTCAGTTTAACAAATACCATGACGCGATCAACTGGCAATTTCGTATTGATGACATAGTACATCTTTGAGTTTGTAAAGGAATGACCTCGTTGTACAGTTGGAAACAAAAATCTGCCAACGTCTTTACAGACCTTGAACATCCCGTTTAAAAAGCAATTCCGTAAAAACTGCCGTTTCTTTATTAAATCCTGTTGCATTGGTAAAGCTCAGTAACCTCTGGTCTCAGTTTTCCGTCTTAGGATTAGAATAGCGAAACGAATGAAGTGCGACGAAAAAGGATTTCGTAACAGGGAAAGTGTTTTGTTTCCCTAAAATTCATTGACTAACTAGAGGCAAGTAGATGTTTCTGAGAAACTTGAAGTACAAGTCGCCAAATTCTTAAACTTTGGCTGTGTCTTTAAGCGCCATAACCTCATCTAGAAAAAGCTCCAGGGAACTTTTTTCAGTATTAACTAAATATAGGAAGTTTTGCAAAGCTACTTTACAACAGTATCACAATTTGGGATCCTAAGGATGTTTTCGCAGCCTCCTAATCTAAAGAAAGCTAATTGTTGAAATTTTTCAAGTGCGGAATCTACTGTTATAAACGTAATTATAAGGTGACGAGCTTTGCTGTGGGATTTTAACTTTAAGCTATTCAAGGAGAAGCTTTTTTGATGTTTTTTGGAATAAACCCTTCTCTAATTCGTGCTTTCAGCGGCTTGAACCTCTTTGTGAAAACTGCTACAGGAGGTGTAGGGTCAGTAAGCAGTGAATATACCAACAAACGAATCTAAAAGTAAAGGTTTAAGAGTGGAATAAAAGTATATTTTGGATTTTTCCTTATAAAAAGAAAAATAATTATAAGCATTATCAGCAAAAAATTATTTTTGCTTTGTGAATGTTGGTACGTATGACATTTTCGTCAATAGGTGACTGAGTTATACATTCTTTTTTGGGTATTTTTTGAAATTTTTTACTGCTCAGGTTTCTAAAAGGTGAGTAACATTTAGGCTGAAATAAAAAGTTTTATCAGTTTCTCTAACTGTTATTAGAAGCGTGTTAACCGCACGAGCATCAATTACATATAAAAGTTCTGTCAACTGATGTTCAGTGTCAGTGATTCCATCGACACTTGACTTCTTTAATGTTTAAATTCCTTGTCATACACACCTACAAATATTACTCTCTATTGTTCATAAACAAAAAAGACAATATGACAACGTATCTAATGTTGCTGTTAAGGATACAAGTGCAAAACGTGGAAAAATCAGCTGTTTTCAAATCATTCGGCTTCTTCTTAGGGTACTCAATCTTTTTGTTTGAGAGGGGGTTCTCACTGAAAAAAATACTTTTTTCCCTAAATTTACAAGATAATGGATGACAGAATTGCAATAATAATAAATAAAGAACAACTTACATATACGTGGTTAAGTCATCCAAAAGCCATTTTTTGGTCAATTTTTCCTACACCTGATTATCAGAATCGTTGCCGTCTGCAAAGGGATGCTCATCTTTTACGCATGCGTCGTTAGCAAAGTGCAAGCAAGACATCTGAAATAACAAACAATGAATAAAGTAAAAAAGTAAATCTTATTTTGCAAAATATGTAGTACGACTCCCAAAAAAACCCAGCAGTTAACTAGTTCTATATTTCTGCTAGAAAAAAACAAAAGTAAACAGTTATTTCAAATTTATACAACATTTTTGACTCCCCGCATTCGAAATAATTCAGATTTTCCATTTGAGAAAATAACGCTAAACCTTGCAAATACTCTACACTGAGCGGAGCAGAAAAAGTAAAAATTCAGAAAAAAAAACAGTTGAAAGAACACAAATACAACGAGAAGCAAAAAGCGATTTGATATGTTAAAAAAAGCAATTTATAGAACCCCAGCGGTTAGTCACAGCATCAGTCCAGTTCAGAGTCTTCTCACCTCCTTGTTTTGCCGTTGGAGGAATGCTACTGTGCCGTTAAATCTACCAATAAGGGATATTCTTCAAAAAATGCAATCTGCTCGTCTTTTTTCCAATTCAAAATTTATCTAATTAGAGGTAGTTTATTTTAAATTAGAGCTTGCGGTTAAATTTATAAATTCAAACTCTGTCTTTATGCTTTTTCTGGCGGCATTCAAGTTTTTAAAGGTCTGACATATATATATCAAACCTAGAATTTCTTTAGAACTTGAATTTCTATATGTATAATAAACGAGGGAAGGAGCGTAAGTAAATACCGGAATTATATATTCAGTTTAATACAGCACGTCACAGGGGCCCTAGAGGTTTACAGGCCGCATTCTTCGGGTAGCGTGGAGTACAGCCACTTACCGGGTCACTGTTTTCGCTTACATCGTGCGTGACTTCTCTTTTAAACGAGTGCCAGCGAAGTCAAGCAAGTTCGGTGCAGTTGCATTTTTAGGCACTTTTTTTTCTTCTTTCTTTTCTCGTATAACCAACGCAGTGCTATTCGGCCTTTTAGGAATGCAGGAAATTCATGAATTTCCTCACTGTTGTTTTCTATACTTTCAGCTTTGGTATTTTAGGAATTATTCATTCCACGAAGAGTTACTTTTGGCCATGAAATTCCCAGTTCAGGTTTAAACTTTTCACGTGGAAGTAGAAGCTTCATAAATTTTGCTTCTTGTAAAAACTCGGCAGATGGCCATGTCGCAGTTATAACTAAGATAGAAATGACCGGAAATATAGTCATAAAGAGAGTGTGTTGGAAAGGTTATCATAGATTCTAAAAAATTGATACATATGTCACGGGTTTTTGAAGGAGACAGTATCGAACGGGTCGTCACTGTACTTGCAAAAGTTCTGTTTGGCAGGGTTTTCAAAGTGCTAATTTATATTGTCAAATTACCATTGGAATGCAGCGAAGAAGCAGATATTTTCGTCGATTAAACAATGAAGACACTTAAGATAGGGAACTTCAAGATAAAAGGAGAGAAAAGAAACAAATTTTTGAAGTATCTAGAGTTTATAAAACCTACTTTTACTGAACACACAATCATTTTATAGCACACGTAAAGATTATCAAAAGCTTTTTCAGATATCCACGAAAAGCATTAGTTTTCTTGTCCTCCTCACCAGAAGTTCCTTCAAAGGTACTTTCCGGGTTTCTTATAAAGGGCGTTAATCCCTCCAAAGCCCGTCTCTCTTTATCTTTGATTGATACTCCCAAACAAAAAATGCCCGTTGAGGCGATTAATCTCGCACTTGAAATTTCAGGCATCTGAGGGGAACATACCTTCAAGCGGCGAGGCACTATCGCATGTGCCAAAGTCACTGAGGCAGATAGGCAGCAACGCCGAGATGAGCTGGAAAAAATATTTGAAAAAAAAAAGGATTCGACTTTGGGAAAACATTAAAAAACACTCTGAAATCAGCTTTTTTCAGATGTCGAAGGAAAAAATGTGTTTTTCTAGCCTCTTTGGTTTGAACTTGGTGAATCAGGCTGTTTAGAGATTCTTGAACTGTCGTTTTGGCATTTTCTGACAGTCATTTGTTGCTGTGCGGATAAAGCTCTTAAGCTAGCGTTACTTATAACTTTTATCAGCATAATAACTGATACAGTGAAAACCATTATAAGAAATTTTTAAAACGTTTTGAAACGATAAATTGAGAAAAAACAGAAAAAAACTTTGTGACTTTAGTAAAGCAGTTATTGCTGAAAATGTATTAAAAATCAGCTAAAATTTTTCAGAATATTCGTCACTCTTCTTGTTTGACATAGAAAACTTTTTTTGTTTCTTAAAATCATAATTTAGTATTTAGTTTTCTTTTTTGACAGCATAAGAGAACCCATTTAATAATCAAACATTTGTTGCTTTCAAAGCTTACAACTTCTTAGAATTCAGCTTTAAAATCAAGACCTTATAGTGGACTCGGTAATAATTTGACTAATTAAGTCTAGAGTTTTTCAGATGTGTGACTGTTTAATAATTATTTAAGATAACTTGAGGATCAATTTGGAAAGAATTTATGGAGAAAAATGAGATCTTTTATGTTTTCCAACCCAACAGCTTTAGGGTAGTTTAAATATGTAAAACGACTCTTATATAATAAACTTTAAGCTTGATTGGCTAGTGAATTACTTAGCTTTCTCATCTACAGTAGTGCTGTTTATGACAGTGCATATTTTTTCATCAAAAAGCTTTTATTTATACCACAGTGTAACAGAAGACAATAGACAACATGCTGCAGTCACTATGTCGCTTAACTTTTTCCAAAGCAATTTTCTTCAAATGAAGAGCAATTAGAAACAATACTTTTCTGTGAACGGTGAATAAATGCTTGCAAAAATGATTAAGAACAGTAACTGAAAAAGCAAAGAATATATTTCTTAGAAAAAAAGCCGCACTAAACATTAACATACATCAAAACAGACAAACATTTAATTCAATTTTTTTCTCAAGTTGAACATATTTGCTGTTGTTTCCGTCAACAATCCCTGTCTGTGAAATCACAGAGACGAACTGTTTGTTGTTACAAAAAAACTTGGGCATGCTATATTTCTAAAATGTTGGCCTGAAATATTGTAATTGACAAAGTGACACATCGTCATCAAAAAGAACCACTCTAAGATGGGGGAGGGGGGGGGGGCAGTAAAAAGTTGAGAAGCAAATAAAATATGCATTGAAATCTTGATTTATACTGAGTCAACTCGCCGATCTCATACTGACTATTTGACGCCATTTATAGTGATATTTCTACTGACTAATTTCAGAAGAAGTTATTTGCCTTATTAACTATATTTGATTTCTTACATAATTTTACCTCTCCTACTTCTATTTTTTAGTTTAAAACTTCTAATTCATTGTCGTAAACTGAGTGTTTCTTTAAAAAATCATCTTAAAAAGTTAACCACTTTTTCTATCTTTCTGCTCAAAGATATAAAGTATGAAATGAAATAACAGAAAAGAAAAAAATTAAGACCGTTAAAGCATGCAAAATAACTTTTTTCAACGTTAAGATGAATAAAGTAAACAATTTGATGACAGATTTTGAAATCAGCTGTTGGTGCACAACACCCCGAGTACTCGATTAAGCGCAGTATCCAAAAGAAAGTATTGAAAATAGTGTTTCAAAAGACCTGATAAAAAACTAAGCCCTTTTGAGATTGAAAAGCGAAAAAAATGAAACGAAAAAGGAAAAAATGAAATACGGGGTAACTTCTACTAGTTGAAGTTGCTTTTCTTACTCGATTGATTGAAACGTTTTTAACCTCCAATTTCTAAACACTTTTTTTTGGAAGACCAGCAATTCAGTTAAAGCGTAAATTTTAGATGACCTGCTAAAATGCTTTAATCCAACAACAAGCAATGCGTTATAGCAAAAAATCCAACAAACACAGAGGGAGATAACAAAATATAATAAAACTGAAAGCAACTAACCATTAAATAGAATGATAAGCTGAACAGTAGTTAAAAATACAATAATAATGCTGGTTAATGATGGTTTCTTTATACAACATTAATGGCCGTAGTAATTATTAAAATAATTTGTTTAATAATAAAAATATTAATATTATTAATAGTAATAAAAAAAATGATAATGGCAAAAGAAGGCTTACATTAAAAACTTGTAAAAAAGAAGAAAAACTTGTTCTTTGTTTTGTTTTGTTTTGTTTTTGCTTATTGTTATTGTTTCTGTTTGTTTTCATTAACAGTTTAGCCACAGGATAAAAAATGAACTAAATTTAGCTCTTTATAGCGTCTAAAAACCGTCATCAACTGTGTAAACAGCAAAATTAGACATCACTATTATAAGATCAGAAAAGATTGTTTGGTTATTAGGACCGGCAAAATAAATGCTGTCAAGCTCAAAACAGACATCGAAATTGACGAGCTTACTTTTGCTGCTGGTCTAAATCGAATCTTTCTGCCGTTTAGATCTTGCGTCGGCCGGAAGGGAGACCCAGGTTTGCCATCATGGGTGATAATGGTTTGACGAATTAAGCTCAGCTGAAATATTCAGGTGAAGCTGTAAATAAAGTAAAAACTGTGAAAAAAAAGAAGAAGCATTTGAATGTGGTGCACTACACTATGTATCAATAAATCTTATATGTATTAATAAAAAGATGTAAAAATACTATCAATAACTGGAATTTGCTGCTGTTTTTTTTGTCTACTTTTTTTTAAAAATATCTATCACCGGGAACATTATATTTGTTTTCCGGAAATAACTTTTTATTTTTACTAACCTGCTCTGGCGAAAATGATACGGGTTCAGTGAAAACGATCCATGTAACAACTTCGTTACATCCAGGTGTTGTCAACGATCCTTCGTACGTGTAATACGCGGCCATATTTGTAGGAAACAAGTCCATCAAACTATAGGGATCCTCCTGTTCGACTGACTTTCCTAAAATGGTTTATAGCTATAGTTTGTTGCTAACCCTACTAAACCGTTCGCATGTAGACCTTGCATCTATTTTCAGTTGGTTGTTAATGTAAGATAGTAGGTGTGTTCGGCACTAATCTTTACTTCTAAATTGAATGGTTTACCAAGATTAACAAATGACATTTTTTTTTTGCAATATTATTACTGACCCGCTTCACTGACGACTTTCTGAACAGCTTTTTCGAATGGTTTGAATGCTTTCTTGTCATTACCACTACCCATAAAAACCCCAAGAACCACATACGAATCTGATTGTAAAATTCCGTTTTCGTTTAAATCACGCTTGCGATGCACAAAATGAATCTGAAATTGTAGTACATTTACCATATGATTATAAGAGAAAAGCTACTCTTATTCATCTAGATTAAAACTGTAAACTGTAATCAGACTTCGCCAGGATAATGAAGACTTCCGATAGTATGTTCACTTCCGTGTGCTTCGTCTTGACCCCAATGAAAATGAAAAGCTTGTAACGTATATTCACCATTTAGCGGACCACCATAAATATATGGTTGGTTTTTTCCCCACTTATCGAAACCGTTAATTAAAACTGAAAAGATTTAGATAGCGCATAGAATAAACTTTGTATTTTCTTCTTTAACATTTTCTGAACAGGAACTCATGAAAGGTGTGTTTATGCCAGTCAAAAATATGTACTGTGATAAACTAAGCCTTACTGGTGTGGCCATCGTTAGAGACCATTAGTCTTCCTGATGTTGCTCCGTAATTTGCAAAATGTACTCGTGGCAGTTCGCCGTCCCAAACAATATCAACAGCTCGGAAATCTATTGGCGACTGACGTTTGCCAGTTCTGCAGGTCCCATTCCATGTATTTGGTCCGTCAACTTCAGTGTACCCAATATGATCACTGGTAATCTCAGGTACTAAAAAGATAAACATTTAAAGTGAATTGTTGAGTGGAAAGCACATTAAAATTTTCTACAATTTTGTAGTTAGAATAAACTGTTAAGAACGAAAAGCCATGACGTTTTGTTAAATAAAAATTATTTTTCAACATTATAGTACCAATATGAAATAAATTCACACAAAATCAATGCGCTAAAATTAATGTTTATTTTTACCTAGAAATAACAGTAGAGAGCAAACGTATAGCAGCCAGTTTTTCATCGTTGACCACCTGTGAAAAAACTGAATTTCAAAACTTTGTTTAACTTATTAGTTTTCTTTTGAACAGCAATGACTATTTAAAAAACAATACAGAAATAAGATTTATTTATAGGTAAAAAAATCTAGCTTCTCTTGAAAGATCAAATAAATTGATATCTTTAACTGTTTTCGTTTCTTTGCTTTATTTAAGACAACGATTAATTTACCCCTTGAAAACAATATCATTTGCAAAAAAATGATTTGCTTATTTAAAATATCAGGCATATTTGAAGCGACAAATGAAAATAAAAAATTAAAGATTTTTTAATTTAGTCAGTTGAAAATGCAGCCGATGTTTAAAAAGATGTTTTTTTCTGCTCTATCAAAAAATGTCTGACCTCTGTTTAGCAGTAAAAAACTTCGTGGAATTTAAGGCCGCCAAAAAAGTCCGATTATGCAGAAGGCGACCAAATAGTTAGCAACGACAGCAGTAAAACAACTGCCGTTGATTATCCAACACTACGGAGGGAGCTGAACACGAGGAGTGACAGCTGGAAGAAGCAGCTTCTAAACTATCACTCGTAAACTGTGGCGTGCTTAAAAGTGCTTTCCGGGTTTCCCCTATGTTGCTAAATCTGCATTTCCTGCTCAGAATTTAGAAATCATTAAAGCTTTTATCTCAGGTCTCCGTCATCTTTTTCTCCTCCCTTCCGCAATATCTGAGATAAAATGATTTTATGAGAAAAACAAAATGAATGAGAAAAAAAATATTTTGCCTTTAATTGTCGGATT